>VZTO01023725.1:1152-33109 GCA_013400615.1 Syrrhaptes paradoxus | reverse complement strand
AAAGCTCCTACTAATATTTTGTAGAGACTCATCTCTGTAGTAATTTTTCTCAAATAATATAATTGAAAACTTAAAGGAAAAAAATCACGTTCTTATCCTATTACGTTCATTAATCAGAAATTAAAAATATTAATTTGTGGTGGTTGACAAAATGTGATTTTTCTAAGAGTGTTCCCTGTGTTTCTCTGACTACAAAGGCAACACATGACCTTGGCTTGATATCAGGACTAGCAGGAAGATATACTAATTCTCCCTGAAGTGTAGCGTACTTAGTCCAAACCCAAACTCATAGTTCCAATTTGATTAAGAATACACCTTCAAAACTTCATAGCAGCCTACTAGGAAAGGAATAATCCTTTGAAAAACACTGTTAATTTGCAGTCCTCTTCAGAAAAAATGACAATGTGAAAATGACAATTTACAGCTCTCTTTGCAAGCACCCAGTCTCGCATCATCGGACTTCAGGTCAAATAAAAGGCGATACCATTTTATCTATCAGGATAGATTTAATAACCTGCATGCTATTTCCGTACCTGAATGACAGAACAGTCACTAAGTACTAACCAATTAGACTTTGCAAATGTATTGTAAAGCGGGTTGAAATTAGCTTGCAGAGCTCCATTTCCAACAATCAAATGTATGCTCGAAAGACGTAATCATAATTGTACCCATAACTGTTTACAGAGCTGGCAGTTAGTTTGCAAGATGAATAATTTCTAAATTAACTGTACTCATTTAATAGAAATTAACATAGTTGATAGTTATTTAAGTCAGTTAATAGCTAATTAAAGTCAGTCAATAGGCAGATGTATCCAGAAAAGATATCCTTCTGTTAAGAAAACCAATGACAATTACATTTTAACTCTAAGTCTGCTTTCAAAATAAAACTCCCCTCTACCGCCATTGTCAATAATTCAGGTGCTGAGGGAAACGACAGCCTTAAAATGCAATTCTGGAGCCATTGATCCTGAAAGGTATTGCGCAGTCCCAAATCCAGGAGGAATTAAGGGTATCAGGGTAAAATAAAGGAGCAGCCAATAATGTATAAGCAATCATACCTCATGGTTTGGGGTTTGTTCTGTAGGTCAAAAGATTAAAAAAAAAAATTATCAGATGTCTGCAACAGACAGAGAAGAGGAGCCAAAGTTAAAATTGGTAAAATCCCATGAACCTTCCTCTAAAGGGTTTTTCTTGCAAGAAAAAGCAACAGTTGATTTATTTCATTTCAAAAACATGCTGGAACTAATTGAACAGAAATGTTTTGAACATATAAAACATAACCAGACAAAGGTTTTTCCCTTCTTTAGAATAGAGCAGCAAAACATCATTTCGGAAGTGAATTCTTAGGGTTTACCTTCCTTTACAAGGTCACCTTTTTGTAATCAGTGATAATAGCAATTTTGCAAGTGCTCTATCTGGGGAAGTATTCCGAACTGCACAGTCTAATGTTGACACAGCTTTTGCTACCACATTTCTTGCTAAAGAAAAAGACTTTCATAAACTACAAGCTACATTTAACTGTGGTTACTGACCTGATTTAAGGATGCAGAGGCTAGACAACCATTTCATACAGAATTATGCCTTCGGCCAATAACCTGAACATCCTGGACACCACAGGTGTGAGAAGCTGGGAACCTACATTACCCATCCATGTCCTGGCCCTCAGGTGCATTCCCACTGTGCAGTCATATAACCTTCCAAATTGTGTCACTGACGTAGAGGTCCCTGAGCTCAACAGATCCCGAGAGCTGACAATGGACACATCCCATGAATTCCCCTGTATGGACCGATGGTAGCTAACCTAAGCTTCAGGGTAACATTCAGCCCCATCGCACAGAGCTCAGGATGAGATAAAAGACTGACCCGGGAAGCATCTTGCTGTGATTAATCCGCTTCCGAGACCTGATCTAACCAAGTGATATTTACTGAAATATGCCTACTGACCCAGAGTCATTATTTGGCCTGTAATACCAGCCTAGCTTTCAACTACTGACGTCTTTCATGTTTAGAAAATGAAGGTGCCTGGGGCTGGACCACACCACTCTGGCTGCACACAGCACCCAGATAAGTTGTTTCAACTGCTGCAGGATGTTGACATTTCTGGTTTAAATTAAAGCATAGAGGCACTACTGAATTTGAGGACAAAAAAAAAATACTAGAATAATATTAGAAGGATAATCATTAATGTTCAGAAACATTATATAGGGCTATAATTCTTATAATACTGACAATTACCTTATTTTTCTTGCTCTAGTTTGTAGCACTGGAGTCAGCCCCAACCTTCTGCTTCTCCTACCCTGGTACTAGATCCAGACTACAAACAGTTACAGGGAAAGGATTTAATTGGCTCCCTGACAATCCACAGCACACTTAGCAAGCAGGAGCTGTGTTACTCTCACATCATATCCTAAACCCAGTCAGCAATAGCATTGTTTGTAAAGGAAAGTTATAGACCCTTCATGCTAAAGTACCCTAAAGACAGTTTTGATCCCAACACAGCCCAGGGCTGAGCAGGCATGAAGATGCTGTAACGCTAAAGCCTACTTTTCCCTCTACTCTCCAAAGTTTTATTCATTCTGTTCTGGAAAAGTCAGGACAAACTTCTGTCTTGAGGGGTTTATTTTTGTGTTGCATTTTTTTTTCCTCTCTCTCTCTTCAGTGACTGGGATAAAATGAACATTGTGCCACACAAATAGCACAGAACAGTATTTTATACTTTTCTAGGAGCCCCAAATTCACATGGTTCCAAGCAGCAGAGGGACAAAGACAGCACACCAAAATTAAGTACCAGATATAACCTGGCAGTCAAAGCCGCCTTGAAAAAGCTTTTTACATCTGCCAATATATCATAGCTCATTGCAGGTGAGCAGAAAGAAAAGCCTCCAGATACTATAGTAGCAACTGCAGCAAAAAGTTATCTGCAAAGTATGACTCACCTTCACAGTTCCATTCATAAAGCAGCTAGCAGTTACTTCTCAAGTGCATGGCTTTGCAGAAAAAAAACCACACACATCTCCACGCAGCTGAGCAGAACCAGCCTCACTACATAGCCTACAGTCAGCAGAGGGCAGCGGAAAGTGTTTTCTTCTTAGAAACTTCACTTCTGAATGCAATGCTTCTATTACCCTCTGCATTTAGTTTGTGATGCTCTGTCCTGATACTGATGTCCCATGGTTTTGTCATGAACTGGGTAAAAAAATCTCCACTTTTTTTTTTCTTTTGTCTTATGCCTTCAGGCTTTTGGAAAGTATTAGTCCCTCACTCCTTGATTTTAAGTTCTGTTTCATAATAACAGATATTTTGGATAATAAACCTGCAAAAGTATTTATTTAATCACACACTAAATAATCTGATTTGTAAAGATACAAAGCTTTTGATATCAAACAATTAGAGGGTCCTCAGCAATCTATGGCAAGCAATTTCCCCAATTCGACATTATCACAGGACTTCTACCTGCAGCAGCAGAGAAAGCACTAGTTTAGGCAGGCCAGTGGTTGCCATTAGAACAGGCACTGCTTGATTTAGACCTGCTCCAGCTAAAGTCTCACCCCAGCTAGAACGGCAGCTGCTAATTAAAATAGACTAGTTCATCATACTAGAAAATACTTACAGAACGTTATTTCATATTATTTGGCCAAATTAGCTAGCCACATTTAGTAGCTTCAATTTAAAAGAAAAAAGACAAATTTAAAAAGTAGATCAGTGGTATTGCCTAACCCATGATTGCATCTCTACTGCATGACAACACATAACCACCTGGAAACCATTTTTCTTTCAGCTTCCTCATCATACTCCATGTTGATAGATCATTACATAGAAACTACCAGATTTTTAAAATTAGGGTTTTTTAAACCAAATGGTTAAAATGTGAGACAACTCACTCTGCAGCATCCGAATACCCTATTAATCCCATTTCCAATAAATATCCTTTGCTTGCTGAAATGTTTTTTTTTAATATTTTGAGAAGAACAGAATATTGCTACAGCAAAAGTAAATTAAAGACTTGCACCTTCTGAAGCAGAAACATATGCAGTCAGAACAGCCAGAGCCACCACGAACAGATTTGCATCCCTGAAAACAACCGCAGCAGCTAAAGGGTGCTTGGGTTTCTTAGATTTAGGGAAGAGTTACTATACATTAAGGACACTATCTTAAATGCAGGCATCTGCTTTCTGATAAGCCTTTAGGATGTGCTATCCTGAAATGATTAACCTTGACTTTATTTATAAGTTGTAGAGAGGCCAAAGAAGGGAGGACAGATGTACCTCGTTGGGAAATAAAGCTATAAGCAGCAGCTTCTTAGTGTTACTTTTAGGTCTTCAGTTTCTTCATGAAATTTTAGCCTTTTTCTAGTTCCCAAATTCCTAAAGATCTATGAAAACGGGAAGAGACATTCGGCATTCAAACTCTTCTGTTAATATTGGCATACTCATTTCTTTATGCAAATGTCACGTGAATCATGTGAACAAAACACAGAAAAGCAACCTGACCAAAATCAGATAGCACATCCTATTAAACTTCAATTTATAGTATTTAGAGCATGCACAAACTAATCAGTCATAATTAAGAGAGAAAAACTATAGAGTGAAAAGCCTGCTGCTTTTACTAATCATTCCTGATGACAGGAAAGTGTCCAGCAGTTTTCAGCCAGTTTTCAGCTTCTACAGCATGGACTAGAGATTGTCCCTAAATTGTTAAAATATCACCTGCTTGCTATAAATCCCCAATGCAAAAGCAAGCTCTACAGTGTTTTTATTTTTCCTCTAGCTTCTTTTCTTGATATCAAGATAGAAAAACTATACCATATGTCTTGCTAAAACCTAGTTTCATTTCTCCAGATTTCAGGTGACAGTGGGAGTACATTTCATGTAAATTATCTTATGTTGGGTTAGGGGCATCAGCAAGGACACATGCAGTTTCATTTATAATTATCACAAACTCCTGATACCCCAATTTATCTCAGAGCCATAAAGCAACAGCAAAAGGTTGCCTGCCTACTTTCCTGAGATTTTGTGGTCTGTTGGTTTTGGGTGGGGTTGTTTTTTGTTTTTAATATTTATTTGCATATAAAATTGAAATAATGTCAGAACAACATCAATAGCATCTTGAAAAAAAAAAAGCATTGTAAAGTTCTCAGTTGCTGGCAAGTAAACATAAGCTAGAGTCTCACACCTCAGTAGGGACCATTGTTGTCTCCCCAGCGGCACTGCAGAAAGCCAAATTCAACTCAGCCTAACCTTTTGAAGTTAAGCAAGTTGAGACAAACAGCTCAAAACTACCCCACAATCCTGCCTACTGTCAACATTTCTGCTAGTCACCTCAGCATCACAGTTTGTTTTCTAGGCATACCCATAAATGCCTGTGGCCTGATTCCTCAGAATCTAGTTACGAGATCCTTGAAAGGCTTTCATCAGGAAAGGAAAAAAAACCACCAAACTTTGGCATCCTAAGAGCAAAGTTAAAATTAATGAAATGCACCCAATAACGTTAAGGCTGCTTACATTCATGAGGCACAGAAAATAAAGGTGAAGGGAGTACAATGCATCCCATTCTCCATCTCCTTTCCACTGCTGAGTGCCCCACGCTCCCTTTGAAGGGTGACCAGCAGTCTCATCAGCATTTAGCTCAGCTTTACCCAGATCTGCCCTTGCTTATAGTAAGTCTCTATGAAAGTCCTAAAGCTTGTGGAGCAGCTCCAGCCAAACAACTTAGGTAGCTGAGGACTTCAAAGATGTACATCACACCCCAGGATTTTGCCTGATTCTGAAACAGGGTATAGGAACTCACCTGCAAAGGATATTCAGGATATTCAGAACTACAGCTCCAGAGTCGAGGTTGCAAACCCAGGAAAGAGCTGAGAAAGGTCCCCCGTCAGTGCTTATTTATCAAAGCTTGCTATTTACCATGCCTACAAAGCTGAGATTTTGCCTTACTAAAGCTCAGACCATTGTGTCTTCAATGCCAGAGACCATTGTAACTTCAATGGGGGGGTATTGGTCCTGAGTTCAAGGTTATAATTAATTCCAGCTGCTGGCAAGGCTATTTTAAGCCAGCTGTCGCAAAGTGTAAATCTGTAAATTAGTCTATGATGTCAGCAAAAGACTTTGACTTTTCTCTTTTACCTTAACTTTGCTTCACACACTACTAGTCAGAAAACAACTGTCCAAAAAAAAAAAAATCTGAAAGTTATATCAGCTCTTCAGACTGTTTAAATCTGCAAGCAAGTACTCCTGAACCTTTGTCACTATGCTAAACAATCCTGTGCCCAAAATAGTTGCTGAGAATTAACTGTTTTCAGAGCTCCCGGAGCTTACACAAACATTCACAACCGCACATACTATTTCTCATATTGAACAAAAGGCACTTTTCCATACATTTTCCACTGCCTAGCTTTAAATTTAAAAATTTCTTGTGCTAGATGCTGTCACATTGCAGATGCCAGATTTTCTCCATTTCCAAGTATCTGCAGGTTCTTCATATGTCTGAGTAGGCAAAAGAGCCTGTGAACAGATCTTCATATTTCAGGTGAGGCTGAGATGAAAAAACCCCAGCACGTTTACTCTTGCCAAATAGTACAAGTCCTCAGTTTTGATGCCAGCAGCATTTGACATTGCCTGGTTTTTTTTGAGCATTCTTTGGGGACTCTGCCATGTAGGAACCTAGGTTTCCTTTCCTGCAAGTAAGGGATAATCTCCTAACGCATAGTCTCTGCAGAATCATTCTATGTATCCTGGGACCAGCAGCAAAATTTTTAAAATATGACAATANTTGTGTGTTGTTTTTTTTTTTTAAGTATTCCCCAACTCTTCCAACTTCATAAAGAAAACACAGTGTAAAAAACCTATCTGACTTAATGTTATATCACCTACTGAAAAGTGCCTATACAGTGATGTATTTTAATATAGGATTATTCATAACAGCTCTCATATCATTGCCATTAAAATGATAAAATATTAAGAGTGTTGTAAAGCAAGTTATTCAGTGAGTTACAGAACTCTTTGGCACTGGCTCTTGCCTTTGTTCTGGACCTGCTTCATCTTTACCCTTGAGTGGTATCTGCTTCCCAAGCAAAGCCAACAGCTGTAGCTATACCTTTGGCAGCAAACACAGCCTGGATTTAGATGCCTAGCACATTAATACTTTGCATTTTACTCCATCTAACACCCTCGAGAACAGACTTGGGGTCCCACAGATGATCTTTTCTGATCAGTAACTTCACAAGCTGTTTTGCAAAAATTCATCCATGAGGGTAGAGCAGAACTGACAGTAAAAATAACTAAAGACTTAGAGAATTGGGTTTGATTCAACTTGCTTAGGCTCTCTGTCCGACTGAAGATGCCCTACCATATAGAAAAGCATGAAACTGTGTCCTGAAGTTTTTGTTATGAAAATAAAGGAGTTCACAGTAAACCTCTTTTAGATGCTATGCCTGCTTCCACTATAGGTATTTTCAGTACACTCAGTTGACAAGAGTACACTCCAGCCACAACATTCAATCTTGCACCCTTTACTCAGTGCTAGCTGACTAATTCCCTTCCTAGAAAATATCCCTACCCACAACACTCAGAGCTCATGCTGTACGCAGTACAATCCACCTAATCCCATATATTTCCAGCCCAAAAACTTAGACGAAAGTCTGGATGGGAAATGCCAAAGAAAAGAGTAACCAGGATTGCCTATTCCTCTCATTTTTGCAATTAGCCTGGCTGACTGGGTCTGTACACTGCAACGGCACGTGTAGAATGGGAGAGCAGCAGTCTTTGTATGCGGAAAGGGTTTGGTAGCAGCTGAAATAACTACTCCTTTCTGCAGTGACTGACAAGCAATTTGGTAGGAGGCATTTTAAACAACAGACATTTTAAAGTAGTTGCTATCATTTCAAGACTCATTCAGTTGTTAGAGGTAGCCAATATACAGCAGTAATGGGATCTGGGCACACAGTCACGCGAGAGGGCTGATGCGCACATCCATGAACCCACAGACAGCTATCTGGCACCACCGCATCCACAGCAGCTCACAGTCAGCCTGCTGCAGCCATGGAGAGCCAGAGCTGCAATGTTCCTTTCTGCATCAGAATAATTGTTCATATACGCACTGCAGTGAAAATGAGACATAGAGCTTCCTCTTGTTTCCCCAAACTTAAGCAATTTGTGTGTGCTTATTTTCCATTAAGCCAAACGTTTGCAGCAGCATCAACACAGGTTCTTTTTGTGCACTGTGTTATCAAGCCACTTGGAAATGGAGGAACATAAAGACTCTGAAAGAATAGATTTGTACTCAACTATCTTCATCAGAACCTTTGGGGGGGAAAGTTGTAAATAAAGCTTAGTTTTCATTTTAACAAGAAATCTATCATCCCACAGAGTCACAGCAGCATGGAGTGACTTGTTGCTTTACGCACACACAAACACTTCACACTGAAGCATGCTAGGAACCAAGGAGACAAAGCCACAAGCAGCCCCTAATAAAGTAGCAAGCCCTACCTAAAAAAAATATAAGGCAGTCAACCATGAGATTAAGTCTGTAATATTGCAACTCAAAAAGTTAATAACACACCCGCTTTTCCAGCCTCAAGAGGGAGGTCCTGCTGCACAAAAGCAGCCTCTGATTGCCCAAGACAGCCACATGGGGGGGAGGGGAGGCAGGGTTGGGAATGGGGGGAGAATATTTCCTCTAATAGCTATATTTTTTTTTACAAACAAAACTATATTAAAATAATTTTCAGAATAATTCTGCCATTGCAGTATTCTGAGAGAACAGAAACATACTAACTGTTCCTAAACAAACTTTAAAGGGGGAAGATTTTTACACGCCACAAGTCATTTGGTGTTCGATACAAAAAACCATTTCATCTCAAACACCACAAATACAACACTTCCTTAAAAAACACAGGTTACACTCTGCTAAGCATCACCCAATAGCCACTGAACAGTGAAAACCACAGGTCTAGATATCAACAATCCAAAGCCTGACCTACTTATTTACAGCTTGATACAACCTCCTGCAAGACACAGGGTCAATTTTACAGTTTTTGTTTGGGTAAAACTCCCATTAATTTTAAAGATGGTTTCACCTTCTCAGGAAAGCTCAGGCCCTCTATGTGCCCAGGGGAACACACAGAAAAGGAGTCAGCTTTGTCACAACCAAAAATAAATCCTTTCAGTATTCACAAGACATACAAGAGAAATTACTTCAAATGGCTCAACACCAGATATTACTTGTTAAGAAGCAGTTCAGAGTGAAGGGAAGATGGGTGAAGGCAAGGAAAAACCAGAGTAAAAAGCCAAACCAGCATAATTTAAAAAAAAGTCACTTTACCCAGCAGCAAGATTTCTCTATTCCCCTAGCGCCAGCAGCTCTTGCTCCAAAAAGGTGGCAAACCCTTCTCCTGCTTTACTCCTAGCTTAAGAAGGTCTTGCAAACACAAATCAGCTGTGCTTCATGATGAGCCAATTAGTGGGTGCACCAATCAAAGCACAGCAATGCTCACCTGTCTTCACTCCTGCTTTCCAGGTGTTTCTCTTTAGTTCATTGGGTTTCATCCCCTGGAGATGCTCACAACATCATGTCAGCAAAGCCACTATAAGCCTCACTAGTGGGAAGTCTTCTTGTGCCCATCTAATAGCTATGAAAGCCTAAACTACAGTAAAGCATTCCCTTTCTACAATAATAGAAGAACAAATAAAATATATAGACAATATTTACAGTGTAGGTAAAACTGGCATACTTGAACAAAGTTTAGTCTCTCACAGATAAAAGAAGTTCTCAAACTCACACTGCTTACTGCCTAGAAATTTATCTTAGAAAGTGTTCACTCAGCTTCTTTCTTGTCATTAGTCTTTCTAGTGTATAAGCCTCTTCCTATAAGTCAGAAAACACAGTGATGCAAGCTGAAACTCATTGAAAAGATACCGAAGGAAATGATAGCAAGAAGAAACTGCAAAAGACAAAAAAACCCAAAAAACCAAAAAAAACCCAAACAGATCAAGTCACTGCAACCAAAATAAAATCTATAAAGCAACAGATGAACTCTAATGATAAATCACCTATCACTGAGACCAGTGAAGTGTGCGTATTTGTTGAAGAAAAATAATTTCTGTTTAAAAGGACAAAGCATCCGTGATGTCTTCTCTACCTGAAGGGCTTCCCAGAAGGGCTGTGTGGAGCACCTTGGGGAAATGCTGCCAGTCAGAGCTTTAGAAAAATCAAGACAGAACTGCATGCAAGACTAAACCAACACATGGCAGTCATCAGCAAAAGCCCAGTCAGCTCGCAGCTAGGAAAACATGCCTTATCCACAGGTTCTAGAATAAACACAGATGCAGCAAAATGAGTCACCAGAGGAAAACAAAAATTTAAATTGGAGGCAAATGAAGCTTTTTGCACATGCATGACAAGAAATCCATTGAGCAAAACTAATATTTCTTTTTTGTCTGTGCTGGAATAGCTGTCCTGCTATAGAAATAGTAGTATAGAAAAACTACAATGGTAAGAAAGGAAGTACCGTATAACCTCAGATTCTAGAAAAAAAAAATTGAAAAGCCTATCTAAATAAAAAAGAATGTATATCCCAGAAATTTATTTCATAAAGTAAAAAAATATTAAGAAAATAATAAAAATAGTTCATCATTGTGAAAAACAGTGTGAGAGGAAAAATTATGGTGCACAAAGTCAACATTCATACTTCTTTTGTTATTTTCTAGAAAAGTTAAGTTCTTTTCAGGGAACCTTATGTTAATATATTTTACTTTCTATTTCCTGCATGTTAAGAAGATACTATGGTCATTTGATGCACCTCAGCTGATAGACAGTAGCTCATTACCCCAAAATAATCCTGTTGTGGGTCTAGTATGCATACTGCAGCTTTTCACACCAATAAATTTTTGTTTCAAATGACAAATCACTACTAGCGTCACCCCATATCCTGAGGCATACAGAAAATAAATGGTTTTCAAAACACATAAATACATGAGGAACACATAAAAAAAATGAAAGAAAAAACCCCTCATATCATAATGATTTTATTTTCTTTTTAATGAATAGCAGCATCAGTCATGGATTCAGACCCTTATTCCACTTGGTGCTCTGCAAACACCAAGTGAAAAGCCAGGTTCAGTTCCATCAAGCACAGTATAAATATTAATCAGGCATCTTCTGAAATGTGTGTTAAAGATAACAAATATTTTCACACAGGCTCAAGTAGGAGGGTTATTTCAGAAGAATGCAGTGTGTGATGCTGCTGCTTCATGCCCAGCAGATTCTAACCTTGTACTTTATCAAGGAAAGTGAAAAATGTTTCCAATAATCTGTTTTACTATAAAGTAAATAGGATTTATAAACTCTGTGAAAATGAAGGAAATAACCTACAGCTTCTGGAAGTGTTTTTTAATACTATTATGATTTTATGTCAATTTATCCCCATAATTGCCTTTCTATCAAAAAAAAACTTTTCATGGAGTAAGAGACAACTCTTTCCCACAAGCCAGCTCTGCAAAAATAACCACCGTCAGGGGCCAAAAGCTCTGTTTTGAAGTCAGGAGCCACAATTAGGTTACCCTGTGTTACTACATGCTCTTCAGAAGTTGCTCAATCTTTTGGTTAGCCTGGACTCCTTTGCCCTTCAGGACTGCTTTCCTATGGGACTCTGTCAACTGGTCTCCTAAACAGGCCAAAGTCTGCCCCTCTGGAAGTCCAAAGTGGGGAGACTGACTCCCCTCCTTTCTTCTCTGAGTATTGGAAGCTCTATCATTTCATGCTTGCTATGCCCAAGATGACCTCCAGCCATCACATCACCCACAAGTCCTTCTCTGTTTGCAAACAACAGGTCCAGCAGAACGTCTTCCCTAGTTGCCTCACTCACCAGCTGTGTCAGGAAGTTTCACACACTCCAGGAACCTCCTGGACTGTTTCCTTCCTGCTGTATTGTATTTCCAGCAGACACCTGGTAAGTTGAAGTCCCCCATGAGAACAAGGGCTAGGGATTGGGAGACTTCTCCCAGCTGCCTATAGAACATTTCATCTGCCTCTTCATCCTGGCTGGGCGGTCTGTAACAGACTGCCACCATGACAGCTGCCTTGTTGGCTTTCCCCTTGTTCTTACCCATAAACACTCAACGCTGTCATCACCACCATCAATCTCTAGACAATTAAAATACTCTTTAGCATACAGGGCTATCCCACCACCTCTCCTTCTTGCCTATCCCATCTGAAGAGTTTACAGCCATCCATTGCAGCACTCCAGTTGAGTCATCCCACCATGTTTCCATGATGGCAACTATATCACAGTTTTCCGGCTGCACAATGCCTTCCATGTCCTCCCGTTTATTTCCCACACTGCATGAATTGGTGTAGATGCACTTCAGTTGGGCTATTGATCCTGCCACCTTTTTGGGGGAGAAGCCCTAATTCCTATGTAACCATTCTCAGGCGGTTTCTAACACATCAGTTACCCTTCCATCTTACTTAATTTGTATAGGAAAAGAAGGAAGCTCTTAAATATGCCACTTATTTTAGGAGATGAAAAATCACAACCCATGAAAATAAAAGAAGAGAGAGCATTCAGTTAGGCATGGGTAACTGGGCCTTACAGGAAAGTCTGTCTTTTTATATGGTCACGTGTAGTGGTGTATGCAAGGTTGTAGTCTTGATTTTGGGCATGGACGCATAGGAATTGCCATCCACTCTGTTACAAGAGAGCTCTGTGTTGTGGAGTCTCTCTCTTTTGTTTGTTTGTATTTTAAATGGGTAAAAAAAAAAAAAATTCCAGACAGACTTCTTTGGAGATATACTTGCAACCAAAAAAAAAACAATTTTGAGAAGAACAGTAAACAACTAGTTGCTAAGCAATAGACTTTTCATAGTCCAGATGGAGTCCCATCCTGCATGGGAGTCTTACCGTTTCCCTTTAAATACTGTATAATAACATCAGTTGCAAACATACTCTCCAAATGGCTTCCTGGGAGTCCGCAAAGTGGAGTGCTCAACTCAGCCTCTGTGAAAGAAAGCCTGGCTGTCAGGCACTTCCTGCACTAGAGCCAGTCAGCCGTTGTCCCGTTAGGAGCTCAATGCATTTATGAGGATAGACAACTACATTTGTAACTGCTCTGGGGTTTTTTTGTCTCTCTGGCAGGTGTGGAGGGGAATAAAAAAAAAGGGAAGAAAGCTACACTGGTTCATGCCTGCTGGAACAGTCTTGCTTGGCACCGTATTCCCACAAACGTACACGTGTACACGCAAACTACACAAACAGGGGAAAAAGGAGAAAGTCAGGAGTGGTAAACCAAAGATTCATCACAGCTCAGCCTTGTGCAGTGCAGGCAGGACCACAGGGAAGCGTACGACCCCCAGGTTCAGCCAGCGCCACCAACTTGCTTCCCAAGTAGAGGATTCCTCCTAGTTTTTGCTATTACAGTGCAAGGAGAACAGAGGAGACCATGTGTATGCACTTGTACAAACATACAAGAAACATCCTTCCAACCTCTTTTCCTAGCTTAATTTTATGAAATATTGATTACTATTATCAAGTTTCCAAGCAGATGTACCAACAGAGAAGTTAAGCCAAACACTCAAATATTTACTTACTGACAACCTCCAAATTTCCTGAGTAACACTCAGACAAAAATAACTACAAGATCTAAATACCACAGTGTGTTATTGCTGTGAGATGATGTGTAACAGCTGGCAATCTGCATTTTCTGGGTATTAAATATTACTGAACATTGCTAAAGAAGAAACCTACCATTCTCGTAGGGCCCGATTCAGGAAAATGAGCAGCTCTGGCTCCCACTCCCTTTACTGGGAGCCAAGAGGATTCACCTCAGAGGAATGTTTTGGAACGGTAAGCTTCAAATAAGATTTTTAAATTATTATTATTATTATTACATTCTGGATCTATAATAAGCACAGATGTTTACTTGTGTGCTAGCTATGTTTAAAAAGACATTAGAGGTTAAAATAGAATTTTCTAGTTTCAATAGTATGTGCTGGTATGGTCTTGCTGGTAGTAAAAATTCATAGCATGCTATAAAAATCCATAACCTTCTTCATCTCTGTTTTCATAGTGCACATGTATATCAGAATGGATAAACATGCTGACATTCAGAAGCAGTGATGAGGTTTTTGAAATGTCTGCACAAAAATGGATACTGTAGCTTTCCTTCATGTTTATCAGCTCTTTTGCCAAGTTAGCCTATGCTATACCAAGAACAAACTAGGAGGAACTTTGCCAGTTCTAGAGCAGCTCCTCCCATTGCTGCGCTCATTCAGAAAATGCATTTTCACCACCTGTAGCCCCTGTGGCTAGATGTAGAGCAGGTCTTGATCACAGTAAAGGCATCAGAACAAGGCTGTTTTTTTCAGCATGGGGGTAAGTTGTGCCACAAAAAAAAAAAAAAAAAAAAGAAGAAGAAATGAATGTTTGTTAATTTCCCTTTAGCTTTATTGCATTGTAGTTATTCTGCATGTTGTGCCTGAATGTGTTATAGTCTCCTTGTTACATAAGGTAATTTAGCAAATGTGTATTGTTTGTCTTTTTATCATTAGAAACAATTCAAGCAATTGGAGGAAAGAGAATTTATTCCATCGTTTCTGGTGCACTTGCTAGTCTTTGACAAGTTATTGATTAAAAAAGATGTTTTTTCACTTCTAATTCTGTTATACTTCAAAGAGCTTGTAAAGAGGGTTTGGATATGAGCTCCTCTCTCTTTGTTGTGAGCTTCATGGATATCTTGGTTGGGTTTTCACCCTTTGATAGATGTCGTTTTGTAAATATCATGATATGTATTTATATTAATGTGTGTAGTGTGTGTATTTATGTGTAGATATACAGTAGGTAAAGCCCTAAGTTTCTGTTATAAGATGGTAAAATATGACAAATCTAAATGGAATTATGAAGCACCGACAGGGAAAGCCTTTAAATATTCATCATTTAACTATGGAAGTAAGTATTTTTTTCGAGGATTGATACATTATCTTAGCTTCGCCTTTGTTGTAACATTGCCACTCTTTTGGGACTTACAAAAGCTTAATTTTTGTCTAATGCCAAAAGCAACATCCCAGCAAAGTAAAGTACATATGGAAGTAGAGTAAGTATGAGTGACTTAATGTGCAAACATCAGAAAAGGAAATCAAAAAAAGAAGGGCTCTAAGGCAAGGAGGAGAAGGGGAGGGAACTGCAAAGGGTGTTAAGCGACAACATACTTTCGGAGGATGTCAGTAATCCTTAATGCAATCAGAAGCCTGGTAAAATTGGAGTACATAACTATCTTATAGCCATGGAGAACGGGGCTGAGCTCAGCTGGCCTGGGAACGCTGTGCTTGGCAATCAGCTCTGCAAGACGCTTAGTGACTTCACTGGGGCTCTTCGGGGCTCCAAATACTTTTCAGGATGAGCTCAGGTTCATAGGCAGAGGCTCAAAAATAGGCAAATGAAATGGAAAGGTTCAAAGGAAACAGAAAAGGAGGAAGAGAACAGCATTAAGATGATCTTTGAGCACATTAGTACAGCTTAAAAACTTACAGAGTGCAGAACTCAGAAGTACTGACACCCATGGCAGGCTGAAGAATTTGAAGATGGGTATTGGGAATTGAGAGAAGGGGATTAATTCCCTTGTGACTGAAAGGTGAGCACCAATCCAAAGTGGCAGAAAAGGAGGCACTGCAAATGCAACATCAAACATTTAAAAAAACTGATATTGTGCCGTATTTCTACTAAAAAACATGGTGAATGTCTTAGCGTGACATCAAAGAAAAAAAAGGAGGGCAATGTTATTACAAAGGTTGGTTTGAGGCTATCTTATATTAAAAGTAATTGAGTGAAACTGAACACAGAAAAATTCTGGGCAGCAAAAAATATTTTCCAACAACTTTTATTTGTCTGTGGAAATTGGTGAGACAAGATGGAGGGAAAATGTCTTCATCTGAGTTCTTTAAAGTGGACGGACATTCACCAGGTGGAAAAACAGGCAGACACTGTGGATTCCCTAACAGATAAAAATCAAACACACGCAATAAGCAGTGAAGTCTAACTTTTGGTGCCCTTCCATGTGCAGACAAACACACATACATGTGAAAAGTCCTTGTAGCTTCAGCCCGACAGCCTGGTACAGTACAGCTACAGATTCAGTTTCACATTTTTATCTGTCTGAAAGTTCCAGCCAGTGCCTTATCCCACTGGAGGGTGAAGATGGTCAGGCTGGATCCAATTCCCTTCTTAAAAACCCTCTCACCCTCTTGTTATCCTTCTTCAAAAAACTTTTAAGAATACTTTTAGAAGCCTTAAGATCTTCAGAAGTTTGAAGGTCTGTAAGCTTTGTTATACTGAGGCCTCTTTCTGCCAAACTAGTCAATAATGTCTTTGTTTGCCTGACTCGGCAAGTACTCCTCTGATGTCTTCTGTTTAATGTTTAGATCAGGAGTCATTTGGACAGGAATTCTCTGTTTTGTAAATACTTCTTCAAAGCCAGTACAATTTAGTCCTACCCAGAGTAGGGATTTTAGATATGGCCATAATAAATAGTAAGAATGAAAGTGGCCAGAATAAAGTCACTGTTCTCCAATAAAGCCATGTCACTTGGAGAAGACATTAGCAAAGCAGTAATTGAATTGGATTTTCGGAATAATTTTCACTTTATCTGTAGAAAGAATACAGAACCATGCAGTACTTCACATACTAATACAGTCCTTGAGACAAGCCGTAAAAGAGATGAAGTATCTCATCTCTGGAAAACAGTTATAATTTAAGACTTACTTATGCCAGACAGAAATAGGAACACTCGTTTCTCTGCAAATGTAAGAAGATACTCAAGGTTTAGAGATATTACTTGCAGTTGTATTAACAATTTTCTAAATCTGTGGGGGAGGGGTGGTCGAAAAAATAACTGCAATCGTACTTGGTTTAAAAAAAATGGAAAATGCTGTATTTTTTTTCCTAATTTATAGCTGTGTAAGGTGTTGGCCATTAACATGGAAAGTGAAAAAAAAAGAAAAAGAAAAACTTGTGCAAACCGGCATAGCTTAAATGAAAACAAATGTCAATTCATGTCAAAGTGCAGGAAAAAGGTATTATAGCTAGAAGAATGTGAAAGATGTTCTGGTGAAAGGAAGTGACTAGCAAAGGAAAAAATGACTGGTTACTAATGTTTTATACCAAATTACCCTCAGATTTAAAACAACAACAACAACAACAACAACAACAACCAAACAAACAAAACCCAAAACCCAACAAAAACCAAACCTCACTGAAGCTTAAAGCAGCAACAGCTTTCCAAGGGTTTAAACCTTTTGAAAAGCTGGCTGAAGTGACACTGTCAGAAGGCACAAGGTGCACCGGAGAGGTTTGCAGCAAAGCCAAAACCCAAGTAGGCTTTCAAGATCAATCAGAAACTGCTGTTTCAGGAGCTGTGCTAGAATTAATGCCAAATAAAGTGCATTCTACTCCACAGAGATTTTAATGAACCTGCTTGGAGGCAATAGAAAAAGGTGCTGTTGGCATGGAGCAACATTTCAAAATAACCAGGAGCAGGTTGCTTAAAGTCCAGACATTTATAAGCAAACTGAACAAAACAGGAGCAGAAATTAGGAAGAGGTTAATGAACCTCTGTAAGCATCATCAATCGCTTCCTAAAACACACAGAGAAAACAAACTCTGTTCATTTTTTTTTTTTAAAAGCGCCATATGAGATACATTAAAATCCTTTGAAAAGGACGGACGTTTGCTTAGTTCCTTTGAACAACTTCAAGCATTTACATTTCTTAAACAAGACATCTAGAGAAAAAATTCTAGTCAAGTCCTCCTGTCCCTCCAAGCTAAGTTCTTCAGTATTTCTCCCTTTTTCTTCGCCGTTCACCCTACTCTCCTTTTCATCTGTGCTTCACTTTCAACATACATCCCGCTTCAGATCAGGGCACAGTAACAGCCACAAAGTTTCTGTGTAACTGTGCTGTGCCAGAGGTGGTGATGTGTTTATTCACCCGTGTGCCTGAGAAGCAATTTTTTTTTGTGTGTATGTGTGTGTGTGTGTTAGGAGATTTTCTCACTACTCCTGGAATCTTAAACATGTTTCAGTCAACTATGTCATAATTAGAAATTACACTCTTATAATCAGTAGATTTTTCAAGTATTTCAGCGTTTGGAAAGTCAATATTCTCAAAGCCAGCACTGGAGAAAAAGGAGTGCTTCTCTCACCAGCTATAATATATTTTAATATTAATTTTTTTTCCCTCTACTTATGTGGTACGCATCCTGACCCTAAGAGGAAATGACCATCATCATCTGACACTTACAGAGCTGAGCTGCTGTTACCAGGATGAGTGTGCTGCTTTTTTGACCTCTGAAGATTGGGCCAGGTTATTGCTCTGGTAGGATTAATTAATGGTGATGAGTTCCAGTTGCACCAGGCACAGTGAATGCTGGATCCTGGCACAGTCCTCAGGGATAACTTTTTGTAGTAGTGTTGCCCAGTGGTGTGAGACTTCAGCTGAATTAGTGAAAGCATAGGAGAAAAATCTTAGAGAAGGAAGAAAAGCCAAGCTGTAAGTTCTATCTTGTTAAGCTACTGCAAACCTTTTGCGTGAAATCTTAGCTTTTCCAGTTGAGATGTTTCAGGAACTTATTTTTATTCTGAGGACAGTCTCTTTTTATTTTTTTGTGGGGAACTAGATGATATTAATTCATACGGTATGGTACTTCAACAAGTATGGCGCTCCGATAGAACATTTTTTTTTTTAAACAGTTTGGTAGTTAGATTTTTTTATCCCATTAGTAACTAAGATGATATCGTCCATTTCAGACACCAAAAGGACTTGTAATATACTTGGAACAAGTAGAGAACATGCCCACACTTCAATTGCACTTCTTATTCAATTTTTTTCCTGGTCATTTTGAACCAAATATTAAAAGGAAAGAAGGCATTAATAATTGCAATGTATCAATGTTAACACCTCACCGACGTGAACTGCAAAACCAAATAATGCCTCAGGGGCAAAAAAGGTAAAATAAATCTTTGAAAGTCTTTCCTATTTCGTAGTCACATTAATAACAACGCTGTTGATGTCTGTTATGAATGTCACTCATTGCCAGCTCTTACTGCACTCCTGTACCTGAGCCTGGGCTGGCTGGAGTTAACACTCTTCCTGACCAGTAAGAAATGACAATAATCGAACTGTGGAGCTATTCAAGCCTGGCTGAACATGGTAGCAAAAAATTCATTTAGAGCAAGGGCTGAGCAGTTCACATATATTTTGGTCGGACAAAGGGAACCTGCTTTGTTAGTTTTATGCATCAGGAACACTTACCTATAAACAAGGATGTACTCCCAATAGTAAATATCTGTGCTCTTGGCTATACCTGGCAGACCCAGGGGGTGGCAATGGTCGTGTGGTATGGAAGGGTTCATTCTTTTCTTTCTCCTACTTTTTTAAGCTTTTACAAGTGCTTAAATGAATTACAGTTTGCAAAGTTTCTGAGATATTTGCATGGCCCCCAGCAAAGCTGCAGGAAAAAGCCATTTCTGGCAAGCACGTAAGCGCACCAAAGCTATGAATGTCCTCAAGAACTGTTTTCCAAAGAATGCAACCAAGTATTAAGCACAGCTGAAAAATTGTCATTATTCATATCAAGAAATATTTTTTGTAGATGAGAGAAGGAAGAACAAAAATGAGCATAACACAGAAATGTTCTGTGCGTGAGGGAAGAACAGGCAACTGCCAGCAAAGCACGGTTCCCCTTTCCCTCTTACTTTCTTTTAGTGTCTAGAGACATGAGCCTTGTGGATCAGCCAATGTCACAGTGATGCTGAAGATGTCCACAGTATAAACAAAATCTTTGAAAAGAAACAGTAGGCTGGGTGATATCAGGTTTAGGATCTCAGCAGTCTTTCACCACAAACCTCAGGGATTTCCAGACTAGTCCACAAAGGCCTATTGAAAGAAATATTCATTATTTATGACCTTGGCTAAGGATACACATGTACAAAACACTGACAAACAAACAAAAAGCTCAGCAGAAATGACACCATGTGGTTTACTGCATTAGGAGTTTTGGTTAATAGAGTGTGTAGGGTTTTTTAGTAAAAGTGTACCGATCTAAAATAATAAAACCTAATGAAAAATTAACAATAACATGAAATGTTTCAGTAATGTTCCCTGTAATGACTGTTGACACGGGAAATAAATCATCAAAAGGATTTTTGAAGAACAAATTTAACAAAGAAATACGTAATAAGAGTAGCTTAGATAGCTATATTCAGTACATAGACTGAAAATGGAATTCTACATTCTCCCACATTAAATATTTAAATTCTCATAAGGAACAAAGAGTGTGGGACTAACTCACTCTCTCTGCAGGCATATTACATTTCAAAGCAAGGATGTCCTTAGGATCCAGCTAAAGCCTGGATCTGTGACTGTATTCTATTGTTTGGCCTCAAACTAATTGTAGCAGAAAATTAATTATGTCCAACACTTCAAACCACAGTTTTTAAAAAGCAGCATGATCCTGAAGGGCAGGAGTTGCTCAGCATGTTCCATATTGAAGCTCTAAGTGGTCTGATTTTTCAGAACTGCTTGACTTGTCTAACCCATTAGCTTTTGATAGAACCAGATGGTGTTTAGGTCTCAGTATTTCAAGGCACCTTGACACAGATCCTTCAACGCATTTCTGTATAATTCAAACTAATTTTTAATACCTCTGAGGGTCTTGCCCCTGGCTACATAATGGCATGCACTAAATGTGGACACCAACATTTGGGAACTATAGTCTAAGCACTAGAACCGTCTGCATGACTGTGTCTGTGCAGGACAAACACAATTTGAGGAGCAGAGAACAAAGGAAATAGGTCTTTTTGCATAAACCTAAAACACAAGGGAAAAATTGTACTAAAGTTCTGGCCTATTTTTTTTTTTTTCATTTTACAGTCTGTGTCTTGTAAAAGGACTCCAAGGCTAAAAAGCTGCTTAGTTATCTCTAGCTGAAGATTGAATTTGGTTTTTTTTTCAGGGATATCACATTATGTATAACAAATAACTTCTATAACAAATAACTGGAGAGAAATCCCACGTATACAGTAGATCACATTGTATTTTTTATTACCCAAACTACACAAAAAGCCTGAATTTTAATAATTAAAAGCAAAACAGCTTGAAATTAGGACTTGTTGACTTGGCACAGTAGAGCGCTAGTCTTCTGGAAGACTCTGCTTCCAAAAGGTGGGCAAACGTGTGGGAAAGTTTAGGTTCTTTCATGAAGGGTCATCACTGCAAGGTGGTTATGCTAAGTAGTCTCTAAAAGGACCAACTTGAAACAGAAACGTCCTGTCCTTCATTTGTATTGAAACTCTGACACTTTCTGAAGTTTATCACAAATGCAATCATTGCTTATACCTTTTGGAGATTTTGAGGGTCTGATATTTATAAACTGTGAAATAGGAAATAATGACAACTACAGCACCTACTTTGTAATTGAACCCTGTCTTTCTTTATGTAATTTTTTACCTCAAATATAATTTTCTAGACCTCTTAGGTTTAATCTTTGCCTATAGCTAGACATGCTATTGTCTGAATTTAACTAAAGCTATCAGTGAAGTAATGTTAAGGCCAAAACCAGAGCAACCTATGATGTTCACCACCTACCACAAATACCCTATTCATCTTCATCTTCCTTTGTACACTACACTAGTCTAAATAACTTCAAAAAATGACTCCTACTCCTTTACCCTGCTGTAAAATGAGCTGTATGACCTTTACAGACCTACTGAAGATGGCAGGTAGAGGGGAAAAAAAGTAAATAGAAATAAAAAGTCCTACTGCATTTTAATTCTTCCACTGGCCTTTTAAGTACTCTTATCTTCAAAGATGGGGCACAAGTGAGTGTTAAGGACAGTAATTTCCACAGCTATTATTCACTGCATTGCAGATTGGGTGACTCTTCCACTTCTGTTACAAAGCGATACAAACAGATATTTCTGAGTTTTGTTTTGTGGTTTTGTTCCTGGCATAAAAAAGCAAGAAGGAAACAGGAGGTTGCAGAGGAATCCTGATGAAGCAGCAATGTGTGCAGAAGTGCATGCTGAGCTACATCCAGCCCCATTTCCAGTGCAACATTCAAGGCAAGACCTGGTGTGCAATAAATGTCTCACAAGAGTATTTGCTGTCAGTGGGATCCTCTAGTGGCCCTGAGTGGACAGAGCAAGGAGCCCTCACCTCCTTGTTGCCTTCCCTGCTAAAGCAAAGCCAAACACACAAAGATTGCTTGGGTGTCTCAAACCATCCCAAACAGATTTAAAGGCTGTCAGACTGGCAGTATTATTTTTTTTTCTCTTTAATCTTGCTGGATCTTTTTTTGGCTCTGTGAGCACCTTACTTTTCGGAAGATCTCTGCTAGAATAACTTTATTTAACCTCATCTTTTACTCTCAGACCAGTCAGAAAGTATTCTATGTTTTAAAAAAACCCATGTCTTCAACTTGTTATTTAGTCAATATCCTAGCAGGAGAGAATCCATTGCCTTATTTTGCCTTCATGAAGCCAATGTCTTTAAGAATCTGTGTATTCCTGTCGGGTCATCTCCTATCAGATCTGACTTTTTATTGAAGATACAGGCAACATAAAGGCATTTGACAATGATTATGCATTTAAACCTACCATCAAAACAACACAGACATAAACAATATTTTCTTATGTAATGTAAGGATTCGTGTTTATACAGAATGACCTGCAGAGCACAGAGGTTTTAAACTAACACCCACTTTGTTTTGAAGGAAAATTATGGAAGCACTTGGAGCCTCACTGCAGGGGAAACAAAGTAGTTGACCTTTTTTATACTGTTCAACGTGATCGTTACAGTGAAATAATAATTATAATGATGGCAATGATGATAACGCTTGCTGATTTGAGCTACTCAGAATAAAGAGGAAAAGCATGTCCTTAAACCTGATTTATAAGTAAAAATAAACTGTTAATCCTCACCGTATCCATCTAGTACACAATCAAGAGAATTGCAACTGATTTTTTTTTCTTTACATTCTTCAAAAAAAGCAGTAGACAAGAAGTAAACAGAAGAGCTAATCGTACTATGAAGCATCTGCCTAAGGCTGCCACATTCAAACCAACTTTTGGAATGAATAGATACAACAGTGTTATTGAATTAAATATAATCCCATCTTTTTAAAAAATGTGATGCCTTCAAATTGTTCTGACTCTCCTCTCACAAACCTTGGTGGAAAAAATTCCAAGCAAGGGGTTCATTGTTAAAGTAGCGAGAGGCCAAGACCAGGCTCTTGTCACTATGCTCTGCAGCCACACAACCCACTGGATGTACTAGACTCTCAATATTTTTTCCATAGAGCTTGGTGAGACACTGAAACCTGGCCTTTGCAAAAAGCTAAAAATGCACAGTAAGGNTAATGTCTAGTCTAAATTTACCAAAGAACCAGAAAGACGGACAACATGAGCTGACAGGGCTTTTCAGCTTTTACCTTCTTATCTTATGGGTCTACCAATAGGGAACCGAGAGAAATACGATGACTTTTTCATCCTGAGGATGTTGAATATCAGACTCCTTAAAAAAAATCACCAGTTTTTAAGGTGAGATGAACTAGAGTCATAAAAGAATTTCACTGTTGTAATTCTTTAAGCTAATTATCATACCAGTTTCCCATTCTAAATTTGTACTTTTCTGAATAAAATAACTCCTCCTTTTTTTTCTTGGGAAAGAAAATGCATGGGGTAAAATTCTGCTTGCTAAAGTCCACTGTGAAATTAGACTCCCTTACAACATAAGCATGAGTTCACAGCAATGATGTCAAAAGGTTTGGTCTTGTGTTCTTTTGCAAAAGTCTTAAGTATTGTGTTTTTTTTTTTGTATTATACATTTTACAGGCGAGTTATACACCTTCAACACAGCTTTGGCAATTGTACTGAACAGCCTCGTACAGATGAACATCAATTAGAACTGATCTAAGCTGAAAAAAGTGGTTTTAATCTTTTAATGAGAAAAGCCATGAGTATTTATATCCATTGTGGGTTCTCTTTTAGATGTTGCTTAATACTGGTTGCACTGAGTGGTGAAATGAGCTGAATTTTGAGGGAAGACTGGGCATGCAGGGAATGAGATCTCCTCAGTTTAGGCTTCTACTCCCAACGCGTTCTCTACACCAAATGACTGTCCACAGGTATTTTGACTAAAGAACAGATCTTGACTATAACCTAGCCTATTAAAAATGTTATGAAGAAATCAAGTTCAAACTACTTAACAACTGCAAAGAAAGCGATACAAGATAAATATGATCAAAACAGTCAAGCTCAGGAGTGACCATTCCACTGTATCTTGAACGAGCAAGAGATTGACATAAAGGGTACAGAGCAAAGTTTCAAGTTGGAAGAAATGATCTGTGATGTCTGCACTGATACATAAATACATAATGTATGTAAAGTACTTACCTAAAGGTGTAACAAAAGATGGGTATTTTCCTATGGGTAATTTAATCACTGAAATCTTTTAACTGGACTAGCAGCCTTGAAGAAATTCCCCTCCATCTCCACGTCAGACAAATTGTTCCCCTAACAAGAAACCATTCCTGTTCAATGACATCAATTCCATCTGCTCTCAGAACTGGGAGAGCAACTCTAAAGCATCTGGTAGCAATGTTCCTCAGAAGGTCCCATGGAGCCAAACCCAATCACCACAAGATTTTTGTATTGCAAACTGCAAAACTTGCATCCTCAATACATCAATGATCTACAGGCTTCATGGCCAGAGCCCCATACATGGCACCACGCAGGCCACAAAATGGACCCTTTTGAGATACAGCACCAACAGTTAATATTTAGAAATCTGGCATGATATATCATATTTAGGATAATTTACAACATGCCTGGGAACTGAATGTCATTAATACATTATTAAAATGCTACACAGCCAACATTTGGCATAACTCAGACACGGAAGGTTCCATACCAACAGGAGCAAGCTTATGTTTATGTTTGTATGTTCTCACTCTTTTGTTTGTTCAGCCTTTCAAAGGCTGAATAACTATATTGCTCACTTACAGCACTCATTAATTATCTATTTCCTTGATACTCTTCAGTATTTTGATTTTCTTTGGTGATGGATTCACATATAGTCATCTTCATTTTTTTGCTTTTTTATCTTGCCTGGAAGACTAACAAAATAATATTAGTTACAGAAAGAATACCATGATTTAATGTATGAAAACAGATGGTTATTTAAAATTATTTAATTCTAATGTTTAATGTTAAGAAACACACTTAGTAACCAAAAATATGATGCTAATTAGGCATAATTTATTCATGTATCCCTCTGAATCATTGATGACTTTTTTTGAGAAAACTAGGTTCTTCTGCATGTTGGTTTATTTATATGCTATAAAACCAAAAAGATTTTTAAACTGCATCTATTACTATAGATCTATTTTTACTCTTATTCAGAAGAAAAGATTGACGCTTCTGTCTTAGCTTGAAAATTTTTCTGCTTGTACGTGAATTTTGTAAACTGGCAAAAGAATTGCTAACTTCAAACAAAACCTAATTTTGGACAACATAAGAAGAGGATTCAGCGTACATGCTTATGTCCATAGGAACATATATCTAGTCTGAAAACTCCTTCAGATAAGTAAAGACACACTGACATGATCTTAAAACAATCAAGGCAGACAGGTTAAAAATGTATTAGCAGTTTAATTACACACATAAGAGCTAAGCACAGCACTGAATACTATCTCTTTTCTGGAAACACCTTTACATGGTAGCAGTTTCAATCATATTCCTTGAAATGCATTTCTGTAAAATCTTTCCCGCAATTAGCTACCCCCACCTGTAAAAAATGGAATGGCTCCTGGATGTGTTATCCTGGCTTATATGTATTTGATAGATATAAAAAACAAAAACCAAGCTTCATATTCCCTCAGGTGTCTGGATGGGCTGGTGTCTGCAAATTTATGTATTCAGAAGTCTAGAAAACTCAGCAGGAAATAAACACCTAAAACATCTGTTCTCCTCAGGTTGTTTTCAAATACCAACAAGAGGTTCTGAAAGTTTATTTGAACCAATAGTCTTTATACCACAACCTTGTATTGGGTGCACTGTGTGGCATATCTTAGCAGCCTTGAAGATTTTTGTTGGCATTACACTATGCAGGAGGCATTTTTGTTAAGGCCAGCTTTCTCCTGAATGATACATGTACTTATTTCACATCTCCAAAAAGATTCGTGACCGGTAAGGAAAGAATGGAAATTATTTCTTCTGCCAAAGCAAATACTTTTATTCAACCTTTGCTTTTACTAGAAGGTAACCAAGGCCAAAACTACAGAATCCTTTTCTCCTCAAAAGAACTGAAGTCCAGCAGCACTCTCTATTGCTAGAGCTGTGTTACCAGTGTAACCAAGTCTCTTCTGCATGACCCAAAGAGGGCTCCAGAGCACACAGAGCAGTCAGGGATTCTAAATTTGATTCAGGCTTAAAGTGTCAGTAAAGCATCACAGAGATATAAAATGACAATGGTGGTGAAGTATAAAAGCAAAGAAACAAAATACCTAAAATTATTAGTGGGTCACAAAGCATGTGTAAGGCAAAGAGCATCAGGATTCTGACCATTTTACTACAGAGTTTCCAAGTTGGTATCTCTTGCTTTTGGGGGGGAAAAAAAACTCCAAACAAACCCAAACCAAAACCACCAACCCAGATTTCTGTTCTTAACCAACCCTAGATATTTCTTGGCATCCGGTGAAAAATGAATCTAAAGTGTAATAAAAAAAACCAAAACAAAACAAGAACAGAACAACTTTCTAAAAAGCTATTATTGAGGAAATCTAGGAGTACAGAAAATGGACAAGGAGAGGGAATAAACATGTCATTGTCATAATCTATCTGTCCTTAGCAAAAAGACATGGTGTGACAATATTTGCTTTAGCTAAATCATTGACAAGCTATCAACGTCCAAAACGAGAAAGCATTATTGTTATTACTGTAGTAGCATTTGGGTACAGACATGATATAAAATGTATATGCAAAGAACAGGGGTACCAAAGCCCTCCAAAATCCATGTTTTTCACACCTGTCTATAAAAGATTGAGCTAGGAAAAAATTCTTTCCAAGGGTACTCATTATGCCAAGGTAGAAGCAAACCTGCAATCAACGCAGGGCTGTGCAGCCACGAGATGGCACCCAGACTGACAGCCTGCAAAAGCCATGTCAGGGTACGGAGTGCCTCCACTCTCATTAATTACAATTTCCATTGAACCATATACAATGCCTGTTTAGTCCTGGCAGCTTCACCTCCTGAAATGTTAATGAAGGAAGGCAGGAGCACAATCTTCAAATGCTTCTCAGAGACAGAATACCAAGTATGAAGGGAGGGGGAAAAAAATAAACAATCGCAAGCAGATGGCGAGATGCATAAAGAGAAAGCAACGAGCATTTAGAGAGACTATATTCAACCTTTGACCTCGGTAATACCAGTTTAAATCTTGTATGTTCTAGAGTAGCACAATTTCTGAGATAATAAAAATAAATATACGACTGAGCCTTTGGCTTTATTATCTCTTGTCACAGCACTGGAGAAATTACGCCCATGGGAGTCTCAGCTCAGTGATAAAACTGTTTATTAGGAATTCAATAATTACAAGAAAATGGATGAAAAGAAAGGAATATCACATTACACATCATAATCCCAAAAGATAATTATTTCAGACGTAGATAAAGATAACACAACATGGATGGTTTTAGTTGAAGAATACAATGATGTGATGTTCCAGGACATGCATTGCCTTTACACAGAAAGTGGAAATGTAAACCACTTTTCTGTATGCATTGGCATGGCTTTTACCTATTACCATATACTGCCTCTGCAGCAAGAGACAGTTTCCTTATTTGTTTGCGAAGTATCAGCAACACAAAGGCTGCTGTAAAAATGAAAACAGCAACCATGGAGAAGGTAAAGAAATTCAGGTTTATTTGCTAAACTTGACCATTTGACAAATTTCAGGAAAGAAATGCAGACACCACAACTTATTTTCATCACCTGACATGACCTCTTCCCTTGCTGACTCTGTTGTACTCTATAAGCTTTCAGTGCAGCTTTAATTTCCTCTCTATAAGCATCAATAAACCTGGCTAAGAAGCCTGACAAGGATTACTCCTGAATATTCTAATTACAGTGGCCTTTGTATCTTCTCTTGTATTATCATTCCTCTTGCACACTGATGCAAGGCAGCTGGGAGAGTCTAATCCCTGCTTGCTGAAGTCTTTCCTTACAGGCTGCTTACAAATAGCCTGAAATCTAGAAGAGATACAGGTGGCTTCAAAATACCAAACTTCAGCAATGCTCTTCTGCCGAGCAGAGCTTGGACAGAGGCAAGGTGTCCTGGGACAATTTCTTTGTATTACGCTACGTTGGTTGTTACAATGAGAACTCGAGCAACAGTTTTTGATACCAGCTGCTGTGTAATGGACCTAACATCTACAGATCTTCATTGGGAATGGGAAATAAATTAAAACTTTAAAAAACCACTCAAAAAGCTATGAAAAGGAGGCTTAGGTGAAGAGATGAGTTCTTCAACAGAATAATTAAAAGAAAATCAATTATCCTCCCCAAATCTGCAAGATTCACACCAAACGAGACAAATCAAACTGCAGGATGATGAAGCGCTTGGTTATTTCCCAGCACAGTTGTACTCCCTCTTCGGAAACACAGGCTGGGGCTAACTACCTGAAAATACTCCCTTCGTTATGACATAATGAAATAAATATTAAACCTTCTGAATATTGCCACACCTGTGGAGTTATTGAAAAAAGTATTTTAATTGAAAAAAAATGATACTGTCCTAAAGATTCATAAACTAGAGACTTAGTTCTTATTTAAAAAATAGTATCAGATTCAAAGCTACTTTTTTGTTTCAAACTTGTATGAATACATCATGGACCTACAACATCAGGGACAAGAAAATTCTGTTGAGTTAAGGTCCAGTTCATTTCAGAAAAATGAAAACAAACTGAAAAAAGGTTTCCCAACAGCATTAAAACCAAAGGGCAACTTCCTACCGACTTTTATGGAAACCCAACTTTCCTAAACAAACCAGAGTACCCGTCTACCAAATAAGACAGTCACTGATTTTTAAAAAATAAAATTATCAGTATGACCATGCCAAGAGACATTTTGGTAGTGAAAAGTCACCTAGTGCCTTTAGAGAAATAAACTGTTCTTTTTTGCAGTGGCAGCCACACATCCGACTGGGATGACAGCTGGATTTCTGTTTATGTAGCAGTCAGGAAAAAAATAACATTAAAACCAGCTTGTCCCAATTAGCTGAGCAGTATGGTGATGGGCAAAAGCAAAGAACCGGAGGCACTCCACAATCTTTTCCAGTGAATCAGGCTGTCCTTCAAACATATCTATCATTTTGAGGGTAACACCTTCCTTTGTGTTTCATTATACTAATTATTTCAAACAGCAAAAGCTTTCCAGGGAAGCACCTATCGATGTCGAAACCAAAGATGAGTTTGCATTGAAAGGCATCTGTTGGGATTACCTAGTTCATCTCCCTCCTTTCAGGCAAGATGAAGTGCATACTTAGGACACTCCAGGCAGATGTTTGTGGGGCCTCTTCTTAAAACACTCCTGGTTTACCTCCTCACATGAATCCTCTGTCCATAGATTAAGATTGTTACATTTCATCCCACGTGCAGAAATGAACCAAATTCCTCATAATAGTTTGGATGTGCTGGAAGATTTTCTGTTACTCTATCAACACTTTCTCATATCAATAAAGCAAACTCAGCCCTTTTCAGCTTTCTAAATCTAAATTAATTGTTATATATTTGAGACCTGTTACTCTTCTCATGTTGGAAAGGTCACGAGACTTCAGAGTACAACACATCTGCCATCGTGTTCCACGCAAAAGAGAAGGGAAGCAGCGCCAGCATCAGCAGCAATAGAATCTGTTTGCTTCCCTCCTTCGGGAGCAATCAGACATGTGGAAACATGAGGGCTCTGTCATTTGCACAAAATGTGGCAATTTTCATAAGACAGGATCCATCTGCTTTAAGATGAGGAGAGGACTGTTTGCATAACAATAACCTCTTTGCACATTGCAGAAGATCTCCGGTACGTTACCAGCATGGAGAAGATGCACAATACTACATTTACTTATTTAGCTGTAAGTTGTGTCAGTATTGTTGAGGATTTTACACACTATTGACTTTAAATTAAAGAAAAGATTACAAATATAGTTACTTGACGAGATTTGGGAATGGAACAGAACAAATGGTGGTGGTTCATCTATAAAGTTTGCCCACTTTTCACAAGAGCCAATACTTATTTTCTAGCTTTATCTAGCTTCCTGTTGACTTTTCAACTGTTACAATAATCTCTTCTTTTCATTAACTTAAGCCCATAATTAACTTGTGCCTGGTAATTATACAGAATGGTTGTGGAACACTCAAAACTAAGCTCCATGTGAGTCTTGGTAATAGATGTTAAGCATGTCTGATCAATCATTTTGACCTGTAATATCAGGTAAAAGCCTAGAAAAAAAATGATTAAATGAGCCCCTGAAGACTCAAATAAGACACCATCAAACAAGTCACCAAAACCAGGAGATCTTACCTGTAGCTAATTTGTAAGTCCTTTCTAAACTTTTTCTCAGGAGTAATATTATTTAAAATAATGAATGCATGGAAAGGATGGATTGTAACTCTCTTCGACTAAAGTACTGATATAAATACATTGATTAGCAACTATTGATTTGGTGCTCAAAATATTGTCACTTTAAGGTTATGTTCTTCCCTTTCCTTCCTTTCAGGAGTTTTTTGCACAGTGGTGCAGTGACCCCTGTAAACCAGGTAATTATGATGAAGTAGTGAAGCAATATGCTATGCCACAGTGCATATGTGTGCAGATGTGTTTTTCTTTTTCTCTTCTTCACTTTTTTTCCTCTTTCGGCATCTCTATAACCTAGCTTTTAGCTACTGAAGCATGGTTCATAAAGCACAGATCGTATTCTTTAAAATACTTTGCACTAATCCTCTGCTGGAATATGGATATGGAATACCCCCACCGCTGGCAGGTTCTCTAGTACTGCAAATTTAGAATGCCTTTGATATGGCACACTCAGCCTATGTAACACTAGTCCACAGTTTCACTGTTCCCCTTTTGTCCCACTAGTAGTCTACACAGATAAGAGTAGCTGCTGTGTTTTCCTTTGTCCTAGGAGAAGGCTCAATTTATTCTGCATTTTTATCTCTTTACTACATTTTTTTTAAATTAATAAGACTATAGAATAGCTGAAAGACTTTCTTTTCAGGACATGAGCTGCTCTTCCAGCATCTGTTGGTAATTTAGTTCACCTTCCATTACTGACCTACGGATGAGAATTTCCTTGCATGCAGAGTACCAGTGGAAGTTTGCTTGCTTGTGGATACCTGAACAAATACATTTGGAATATTAAACCCCTACTAATTAGAGGCAGATTTCCAAAACCAACATGTGTGCCTACTTATGTGGGAAAATTGCAAACATTCCTCTCCAGCTGGACAAGAGAACTGGTTCAAGGATTTTGCTTTCAGCAGAGAAATCATAGCTAAACTCATCGGGAACTGCTTGGTACACAAGGATGCCTCCAGACAGGATAACTGGCCAGGGTACACGACTTAGACTAGTTATTTTCCAAAAGCCATGCCATTAGAGTAGTCAGGTATACAACAGGTTTTCTTCACAGCTTTATGGAATATCTTTATATATAAATATTCATTTTCACTGTCAGACTGTATTTCTTTTATCTTAGTGTTCTTCCCAGAAGGAGACCTAATCTTAAAACAAAACAGCAAAATGTCAGCTTGCGCTGAGGCACCCAAGGCACCTGAATCTTTCTGAGGCGTCTGTCTTTCCATATGTATATTTGCAGCAGTGTTCAGCTATACCTTATCCAAGAGCTAGGTTTTCTAGTGCT
>VZTO01023724.1:0-25022 GCA_013400615.1 Syrrhaptes paradoxus | reverse complement strand
GGGCCACCCGCAAATGTCGGTGCACACCCTCGAAGGAAAACAGTGTCCAATATCAAGGGCAAATGGGGGTTCCCAGGCTGTCACTGAAGCACTAATCCAATTGAAATGATATGTGTGTCAAAAATGAAAAAGAAATGGCAAAACCACCCAAAACCACCTGGACTTCTGCTTAGGTACATTCTGTAGGCAGAAAGCTGGGTGGACAATGCGGAGCTCCTGCCAGGGTGGTCAGAGTCCCTCTGATAACAAAGGCTAGCTTCTGCTTTTGGTTTTGAATTTCTCTTTAGGGGAGAAACATTGACATTGTATTTTCAGCTTCTGAAAAGCTGACCTTCACAATTTGTTTTTTTTAGATGTAAAATGATATATGTTTGTTAGCAGTTTCCTTTCTTGTGCTTTCTTTTTATTTATTTTGGCTTAATAAGAACTGTGAAAATATTTAAACAGTAGGAAGAACTGGTTACCTAATCTTTTGAGATTTACATGGCTGATTGATTGCCAGTAAGATTTCAGCATTGTCTTTTGTGATCAACCTGACTGATGTTCAACAAATTAAATTATTTCTGCTACCTTCCCATTTGTCCACTGAAGTACAGCCCTTCTTCCTACCGTACAGCTTTTGTAATTCATGTTGAAGTGCTTGGCTGACCCAACATTTTGTTCCTTTCTAGGCATTTCAGGATGAAATCTCCCACTTTGTACCTCTGGCCTATCCTTGTTTGCACAGATATAACTTTGTGACTGTCCACATTAACTATCCATATGACTTTACTGGAGAAAGCTTGAGCTTGTTCTGCCCAACTGCCTTGTTCTTTGTCATTCACAATGATCAAGTTATTCTACGTTAATTTCCAAAGGACTGATGATCTGACTACTGTTTAATTATACAAACCATCTCACTAAATAATTTTAAATGGGACACAACTTTGGTTTTCCTGGAGACAAATTTTGGCAGGTCTACCATTCAGATGTGCTGCATTTGGACCTCAGTATCCTCCACAAATGCATGTTGGCAAAACAACCCATTTCTGGCTTCCCAAACCATCAGAAATATCATCCGACAGGGAAGAAGCAGACAAACTCCACTATCGTTAGTTATCATCGTAAAATGAAGCTGATCTCTTTCACTTGCACAAAATAAAGTGTGCCTTCATTTTTTTTTCCTTTTTTACTGACTTGTCAAAAAGGAAGTCAACATTTACTCAGCAGGAATGGAGAAGTCTTCACCTTTCTGCTTAATCCAGGAAGGCAAACCAGCAGATATTTCCTCTTGGCTCAGTCTGTTCCCAGTTTCTCCCTTTTTGGCCACACCTCGGTCAGACCCAGATAATTTCTGCCCTGGTGTGGGTGCTATAAAGCACTGGCTTGTTTCCCAGTCCTACCAGCTCTGCAGAGATGGCAGGTAAGATCAGTGCTTTTCAATTTTGTATCTGCATTTAACTGCTTTGGTATTTCTGGCAAAGGCATTGGTGCATTCCATGGGTGAGCCCAAGGAGATGAGACAGAGCAGAGCATTAGGAACTGGTGGTCCTCCATGCTTCCCCCATTTGTGAAATACATTTACTTTGAGAAGAGAGAAAAGACAGCTTTCCTTCCTCTTGTAGCAATGCCTGCAATATAAGATTGCAAAGAACAAGCAGCCTTCAATCCCTGTGAGGATGGCTGAAGAATTTCCACAGGTTGTAAATGTCAGATGCTCTGCCCCACTGTGAGAAGTTCATTAGTTCTTCCAAATTTTGTCTGTCTTTCCTGTTCTAAGCAGTGAAAATGTTGACTAAATTGCTTAAAATTTATCTAATTGCAACCTTTGTGTTAAAGATCTCCCTTTAGGGAAGGCACTCTGCCATGGTGTATGCCACTGACGAGACCGAATGATGCACATTTCTAGTGTTAATGTGAAAAAGGAATAGAAAAAAAATTCAGGGAGCATAAAGAAGTCTAATAAAGGGGGTTGAAGGCTGGAGGACCAATGCTGGACATAGCAGCTTGTTTTGCCCCATAACAAGAGTGAGAGGGGGCAGAGAGGGACGTGTGGGGTCTAACCTCCTTTACAACAGCCACCGGAGGAGGACCCTCCCAAAGACCGTAGAGCAGGATGCTGCCCTCCTCCAGGGCACATTCCCAATAGTCTTCATCACTGAATCCTGGACTGTACTTGGCTGCTTCCTCTTTAGCAGTCACTCAGCCCAGTTAACTGAATATCCCATGTCACAGGGATGTCCCTGTGTCCTGCCAATACCTACATCCAGCCCTCGATATCCAGAGTCCCACCTACAGATCTGGTTAGAGGGGTGCCGTAGTTTATTCCTGGATTCTGAAAGAACTAGTCACACCAAACCCATCAATCTCTTCTGACACTTCAGCAAAGCCCTGCCTATACAGAAGATTTATGTTGCATTTCTCTCTAGGCATAAAATCAAGAATTACTCTCTTAGGATCCATCGTCACTCTCTGCTTAGTCAGGGCATTGGACTCCTCGTTAAACAGTAAGTTTCTACTTCTCATTCTGCTACTGCTAAGCTTGGAAGGGTGTGAGTCAAAACTCAGTCAGGATTGCTAATTAGATATAGCTGCAGTATAAAATTGAAATATCCTGTAGATCGACCCACTAACTGTGAAGTCAATGCCTGAGAAACTTGAATTGTCTATTTAACCAGCAGCTCTTCCAAGCACGCCATCATTTTATGACAGGGAGCCTGGGTCCCAGATCATATATTTGGCTTCTCCTGTGCATGTCCCTTCTTACAGTGAAGAAAAGCTTCAAAAAGAAGGGTGAAAAATCATTCCCTGAAAGCCTCCCAAAGCCAGTTCTGTGAGATGGATAATAAACTACAGCTCTGCAGTCACTTCTTGTCCTGTGACTTTCAGGGCCTCAGTGGTAGGGTGAAGTAGACGAGCAAGAGAGGCGCAGATCAGGGTGTCCAGGCATCACTACACTTGCAGCAGGAACTGTGAGTGAAGCGAATCAGTGCAGCTCAGCACCCAGCAGCGGGTGGGATGTGTAGCTCCTGGTGTGCATTACAAACTATCCTCAATTTCTGCTGCTGCTTCTTTTTTTTGGTAGAGGAGTCAGAGGAGATATCAGACTCATCTCTTCTGAGCACCATCAGTGAAGCCAGGCAGCTGGTAGACACAGCGTACTTCCACGCCCGGAAAAGGTGAGTTCTTTTTCAATGTGGACCCCAACATCATAAGGAAATAAGAGACAACGTGCGTGTGTTCCTTCTGCCTTCCAATATATGCCTATTATGGAGATGTCTTTGTTCAAGGCCTCTCCCTGCCAGAGTTGGAGAGATCCTTATGCCCGGTTTGGCTGGATTCTAGTGTCCAGTCTCAGCCCCAGGGCCACCCTTCATCACCTGCAGCTATTGCCTCCTCACCTGCACCGCCATGGGCACCTCTCTGGTCCATAGTGGTCACACTGAACACATGTTGGGTCCTCTCCTGGCTGCTGAAGTTCTACCTCTCTCTGGAAGGACCACAGTCACGAGGCAGTTGTGCAGATGAGCACCTTGTCACAAATAAGTCACAGTGGAAGTCAAACCCCAGCTCTCCTTCCATGTATTGTCCCAAAAGTCTTGTCCCAGGCAGCAGGATGCTCTGGAGGGCAAGAAAGAGCCATGGGACTGGGAGGAGATGCAACAGGACCAAAACTGTCTCTCTGTGCACAGAATATACCTTGTGACATGCTGAACATAAAATTTTATCCAATCACTGAATAACTCAGTTTTACACTTATCTACCTTCTCACATGATATAACAAAATTTATTGTGACAAGGATGTCAGGTAAACGTGAAACAGGGGATCACAATGATTTGTTTGCCAAAATCTGAGATGATGTGCAAAGCTGGCGAGCAGCCAGCTTGTCCAAGGTGAGCAGGACCTGTCTGGGACCCAGCAGTGCTGTCACGCCTAAGTACACCCAGCCTAGCACGACAGAGGAGGTCTGATTTCAGAGAAGGTGCTTCATGGGACTCTTTTATGTACAGCTTAAAGAAAAAACTAGAGGAAAAGGTTGCCAACCCAATGGATTTCCTGAAGCACTTAAAGGACCCACTAGGAAGAACGAGATCTGCAGTCCGTGCTGCTGATTACTTGGAAACGACTTTGAAACTCCTTAAAATAAAGCTGCATGGGAAATGGAGATTCAATGTTACAGGTAATGTGGTTTAGAGCAAAATGTCTTCCAAACAGCTAAGAGCAGAAAATCTTTCACAGCAGGAGTATCAGAGAGCAGCTCTGCCCTGACCCAAATAGCTGCTGATAAACCCTTCCACACAACAGCCCCAGGTGAGCACAATTTGGGTGATGGAAAGATAAAGCATGCTCAGAGGCAGGCCAGACTTCTTGGTCTGCATTGCAGGGATCATCGTCTCTGGCAGTGCCTGTCTTGTATCTTCAGTGATAAAGACAGCTTAGGGTGAATAGGGTGGAAACAGTAAGTGGGATACACCTGGAAATCAGTGTGCTGAATGCCAGAAGACTCCGACCCCTAAGAACAGAAGCCTATCTTCCACTTGTGGTCCTCACACCCACCTGCCCAGGTTGTATCACTCTGCATACTCATGATTTTGTTCCCAGTCTAGGGTAAAATGTTGTTGGTGAGGATGCTCTGCATATTCCTCTGGAAAGGGAAAGTCGTTCCATGCCAACACAGTCTCCCTAGCCCAAATCTAGAGGTTGTATATCCACAACCCTGACTCAAAGGACCCAAACGTTGACCTAGAATACAAAGAAGTTATTACAAAGATGGGTAAGGGCAGATGTTATTCTGTGTGGTTTCTTTTGCAGACCTACTAGACAAAAAACAGAAGGAGGTGATTTCCAAAGAAACCGGCTGTGACTATCAGATTCGTTCCATTCAATGTCCAAAGCATGACATTTACCGGACCATCACTGGCGAGTGCAACAACAGGTAGGATTCGTGTGTGGACAAGGAAGTCTCCAGTCTGTACATTGACCCAGGATAGGTGGCTTAATGTCATTTGTGTAAGTACCTCTCAACAGGGCAAGAAGACTGAAATGCTCATTTTAGCAGTGTCTAGAACAGATGTGGCATTTCTATCTACACCTGGCAGGAAAAAGATGTCATTTCTTGAGAATTTCAGATTTGAGCCCATTGCCCTCCATATACTGATTTAAAGGAAAGAAGGGACTTCTTGGGGTGGAGGAAAGTGAAAAACTGAGGAAAGCAGATTTTGGGGCTACGACAGCCAGCCTCTCACTTAGCTTGAGGCTCCAGGAAATCACTGTTGATCTGTAAGGATGGGAAGTAAGTGAGACTTTAATTTTTGGCTCTTCTAGCTTTACATAGTGTGTATCCTTACTGTGAAAAAACGAGTTCTTCAGCTTTTTATGTGTAACTTCCCTCCTGGTTCAAACCTGGGATCATACATTTATTTATTTCCTTGTTACCTTTTTTTTTTTTTTTTTTGACCAGAAGATGGCAAAATTTCCAGCCTAATTCGTGGGAGTCAAGGCTTGCTGTCCTGTTCTGCCATAGACTTGCTGCCTGGTGTGCTAACTCCAGCCCCCGAGTCTGAGCAGGACTCACATTCAATGTGCATCTGGCATGAAACAGATGTGCCAGATGTGAAGACATAGTGCAACATGCAGGGAGCTCACACTCACAGTGTTGCAGTCAGTTTGTGCCTTTACCCACGGACCCCAGAGCCTTCAGCCCCCCCAGGACAGCAGTGTCCGTGCTGACTTAGAGGCTCAGGATAGGGTCGTCCTTGGGCTTCCTCATTTAGTGGGCTGCCAGCGAGGTGACTGGGCACCCGTCCTGTAAGGACAACAAGAGCAATCAAAGCAAGAGCTGTGGTGGTACTGGGCTCTTAATATTTGACAGAATTGCTTCAGCTATGGTGTGGCAGTCGTTCTAGGACATGCTCTTATTTCACAATGCACTGCTGTAAATTCTGAGTAGACCATCCCTTTTTCGGTATAGGCAGGTATTATCCAGGTTTTATGGGTCTAGGAGCTTAAGCACAGAATGCTGCTGTGTACCAGCTGGTATTCAGTAACTGGTTTCCCCCAAACAGCCTGTTCCTGTGTCCCGAGGGCCACCAATCATTGGCCAACCCAGCATTATTGCTCTTCTGAACAAGGGCTGCAGAGTTCACTCGTTCCAGTTCTCCTGGGCAGCACGCAGCCACAGCTGCAGACGGCAGTTTGAGAGGTTCTGTGTTGGGCGTGAGGAAAAAATCCTGAAGGTGCAGCCTTGGCACAGGTCCCCACAGAGGTGAAGGATCTTCAACCTTGGAGGCTTCCAGCCTTCAGCCGGACAAAGGTGTAGTCACCCTGATAACCAGTGGTGGCCCTACTCTGAGGCTGTGATTTTGTGGGGAGCAGCAGTGGAGACAGGTGCTACAGAGATTTAAACGCCAAATAAAATTAACATAATGGCATGAGGAATCTTTTCTTCATGTAAAAAGCATTCATATTTCTCTGCAGTAATAATCTCGGTATTATTTATTTCTCAGTGTTTGCTGGCTGTCACCTCTGTTACTGGAGGAACCAGACATGGATTAACAGGTTGCAAAAGGTTGGTCTCTGCTAGACTGTTCATTTCTGAAGTAATCTGTTCATTTTCTCCTTGTGACCTTCCAGAAAGCATTCTCATCTGGGGTCCTCGAACCGTGCATTTGCTCGCTGGCTTCCAGCCGAGTATGAAGATGGAGTGTCTGTGCCCAGAGGAGCCAGTGAAGGAAAGCTGTACAACGGGTTTCCCCTCCCGCTGGTGAGAACTGTTATTCTGGGCTAATAACAGTAGTGGGCACTATCCTCAGTGCCTCCATCAGAAACGAAACAGTGGCAACATCTAGGGTGTAAATTGCTTGAACCTTTCCTCTGATCTCGGGTGCTAATTGGAGGCTTGTTTTCTACAGCTGAGCTATGGCTTGGGGGAATATTTTTTGTTGGAGACAGACATGAGCAAAAAGGCTGTGAATACCGTGAGTTACGGACAACATAACATTTTCTGAAGTGTGCATCCCAAGGTTTGATGCAGATAGCACCACAGTGTGCTCAGATCCACCAGGATGTTTTTACAAACCATAAGGCTTGGGTGTTCCTCAGCCATCTTCTTGACTTTCTGGATGTGTGCACATGCATCAGTTTTAGCTGTAAAGACTTTCCACGAAGCTGGGCTTGGCTGAGCGACTGTGGAGTCAAAACGATGCTACTTACTGCGTGTTTGGATACAGCTGGGGCATGGCATCGGTCTGTTTAATGCCATAATTAACTCTCACAATCTTGTCTAAGATCACCTTATGCCTGGTCTCGTTGTTACATTGTTCATTTTGATTTTCCGCAGGTTCGGAAAGTGTCAAATGAAATTGCTCGCACACCCAATGAGAACATCACTCAAGATCAAGAGCTCTCTCTTGTCTTCATGCACTGGGGCCAGTGGATTAACCACGACATAGACTTGGCCCCTGCCAGCGGTGCAGGAGTGAGCCCAGAGCTTCACTGTGACACCGATTGTGCCTTCAAGTCCCCTTGCTTCCCGATTAAGGTGCCCTAATTTTCATCCCATCCTGTGCTTATCTTAAGACAGTAAAAATAAGACCACATGCTTTTCTGAGTGTGATGGGTTTGCCCTTGGCTGAGGGCAACTCACACATACCCGCTCACCCAATCCCCCCTACCCGAGGATAGGGGAGAGAATTAAAGGGGTAAAGGGAAAAAAGGACTCATGGGGTGAGATAAGAACAATTTATTAACTAAACTACAATAACATTGAAAATAATCCTATATACAAATGTACNGGGATAGATTATTGGCCACTCTGGGTCTCAATCCCGAACCCAAGATCAAGTCCTGGGCTGGTAACTAGGGCTGTGCTCCCTCCCAGATTCTTCGGTCTGCAGACCTTGGCAGCCGCGTAAACATCACTTTTTATCAGCTTTCTTCTGAGCACAAATCCAAATCACAGCCTCTTGCTAGCTATTACGAAGAAGGTTAACTGTCTCAGCTTAACCCAGGACACTGAGGCATCACTTGTGTTTGTTTTCCTTAGTTTCCCCCCAATGACCCACGGATGCTGAGGTCAAACTCTTGCATGCCGTTCATCCAGTCGGCGTCCGTGTGCAATCCCAGGACGTTTACTCGTGAGCAGATCAATGCTGTCACCTCCTTCATTGATGCCAGCACGGTGTACGGCAGTGAAGACTCTGTGGCAAAGAGCCTTAGAAATCAGACAAACCAGCTGGGTCTGATGGCTGTGAACCAGAATTTTACTGATGCTGGGTTGGAATTATTGCCCTTTGAGAACAAAACAAAAAGCGTGTGTGTTCTCACCAACAAGAGCATGAACATCCCCTGTTTTAAAGCAGGTAAGATGCATTTGTAGAGTAGTTTTCAGTGGCTCATAAAGTCAAAAAGGATCATTATGGTCGGGTGTCTGATGTCTCTTTGTATTTGTATGAGGTGCTGCAAGACATGATTGTATAAGGTGAAAGACGGGGACCCTCTCCCAAATTAAAAAAGAATAAGAATAGAACAATAATTATTTAATTAAACATGAAAATTATTTTGTTTTGATATCTCAAAAGAGTTACAGTTTAAAAATTCTTTTGAAAAGTAGGAGTAAAATTTTCACTGGGATAACCACCAGTGTTTAAAACTTCTCAGTGACTTTTTTCCCCTCCTACCTGGAATTCACCATTCAGTTTTCAACTCAGTCAATGCTAACAATTAAACACTCTTAATCAATTTAGTTAACTCTCCCTGGTACCACATTCTAGATTTTTAGCATTTCAAATATCCCGACCTACATCAGAAGACAAGTCTAGAAGTTTGAGTCATCAGTTTATTTAAACTCCAGACAAAACACTGAATGTTTTAAAATGGGAAGTGATCCATCATAGGCACAACATTTAAAAAAAACACTCTAAATGCGAAGCTTGCAAAGTCAATCACAAGAATAGAGAGTGTGTTCCCTTTGCACATTATTTTGTCATTCCCTGCACACGAGAAGAGCTCCTTGCTGAATGAGCAGACACTCGGTGCTTCTTCCATAAGCTGCCGGAGGGACTTCACCGCATGGCCTCCAGTTCTCTCTCAGCATCTCTGCTGAGGGCACATTCACCTCTCAGAGGTGTTTGCAACTTGAGTGAACTGAGACAAATTTTCAAAACCAAATATTCACAGTGCTGATATTAAAGAAGGTCATATCCTTGAGGTACAGAAGGAAGGCAGACAGGAGGCTTTCACAAAATGAGACAGATGCTTCACCACCATGAGCAATGTAGTTTAAATTCATAGAATCATAGAATCACAGAATGGTTTGGGTTGGAAAGGACCTTAGAGACCATCCATTGCCACCCCCTGCCATGGGCAGGGACACCTCCCACTAGCCCAGGTTGCCCAAAGCCTCATCCAGCCTGGCCTTTAACCCCTCCAGGGATGGGGCATCCACAGCTTCTCTGGGCACCCTGGGCCACTGCCTCACCCCCCCACAGGAAAACATTTCTTCCTCACATCTCATCTCAATCTCCCCTCTTTCAGCTTATAATTGCCCAAAGCCTCTTCTCCAGTGGTTTTGGCTAAACTGTTTGGACAGAGGGAACATTTTGTCTGTGCTGGGAAGAAATATCTTCTATGAATGGTGATTGCTAAGAAGCTTAATCATGAGCATTACTGCAAGTAACACTGGCTGTTAGCTGTTACTTGTCTGTCCTAACATGAAAATCTGCCGCTGAAATAAAAAGTAATCTACAAAAATCCTAAAATATTTTCATTTGTAGGTGACAAACGGGTAACGGAAAACTTGGGACTCTCTGCACTGCACACTGTCTTTCTACGAGAACACAACCGCCTGGTTACGCAGCTGAGGAAACTAAATCCTCACTGGGATGGAGAAAAGCTTTACCAAGAGAGCCGAAAGATCGTAGCTGCCATAAACCAGGTGCTCATCACTTACCACCTGCATGCTTAGAAATTGTTTTTCTTCCAGGAAAAGGAGGAAAACTGTGCTTTGCAGATCTTCAGGGGTTATTTGTGTGAGTCGCAATTTGTGACAAAGGTTGGTCCATCTAAGACAGCATGACTGTCCAGAGATTTTTATCCATTATTTTACCAATTGAACAATTATTTATAATAATTGACCATCAGTTTTTAAATCACTTATTTATTATATTAAATAATTTTAACATATTATGCCAACTCATGCCATTGCTACAACTCTTTTCCGAAGCTCTCGTGAACCCTCTGCCACTGGATGAAGAGTCCGTGTTCACGCTCTGCACTCTCACTTGGATGGCATTTCTGCTACAGCTGCTGACAACTTGCTCTGCTTTTGTGCTTTTTCAGATAATAACGTACAGGGATTACCTCCCACTTCTTCTTGCAGAGGAGACCAACAAGTGGATCCCTTTGTACAGAGGCTACAATGAGACTGTGGATCCTAGAGTCTCAAATGTTTTTTCCCTGGCTTTACGATTTGGTCATACGTCAGTACAGCCTTTTGTATCCCGTTTGGATGATGATTTTCAGCCTTTGGGTTCATTCTCCCATGTCCCTCTTCATTTGACCTTTTGTGCTACGTGGAGAATTATAATGGAAGGTAAGAACATGGGGCAGCCAGTAGACTTGGTCTGGTCCTGAAGCAGACCCTCAGGTGGAGATCAGATGGTAAGACACACAAGCCTGGACTCCAAAACCTGTGTTAGCTCCATTTATTTATCTGGCCTCACACAAATTGTGGTGCCATTCAGCTTGGAGGTGGTCATGATAAGTCTGCTCAAGGGGCTGCAGAGAAATCGGTGGTCTGCTAAATGTGGGGCAGCAGGACAGTCCTGCAGAATTGTCTCCAAACACAGCTTAACGCTAGTTCTGCAAAGGAGCCCTGCCAAAAATTACGTACTGTCATACTCCAACCATTGAGTCTTATCAAGCACCAGCTCCTGCCGAAAAAGCCACGTTGGAGCCGGATTTTGCATGGGAACATTCAGTTCCGTAGCTTCTCCCACACAGTTTTTCAGTGTTGTCTTCCTCAGTTCATTGCACGATAATTGCATTCATATTCTGAAAATGTCAGAAAATAACCAGAAGATGTAACAGATCAAACCGTACATCTCTCAGCCCACCGAGACAGGACAGTGTCAGCATTGTGCATCCGCTCAGATAGAGTTGCTGCACATGCCCTTTGGGAGGCATGAGACTCACTGCACCAAATGTCACTCAACCAAAATTCAGGTCAATCCAAGCTATTATATCCCCCTGTAACTGGTAGGCACTGCCAGCGGGTGATATGTCCGGTCTAACTGAGCTATGACAGCATAATTGCAGCCTAGTGGTGGCCATCTCTCTTCATGGTTCTAAAGGGAGTTGTGGGATCTCCAGACATGAATCATTCCAAGGAAGATAAATGTCTGTTCCACGAGTTAGATAACTAATTGTAGAAAACATGCCAAAATAGTCATGTGCAGAAAGTTTTCCTGTGTTTTACTGATCTTGTCACCTTAATGGCTATGAAAATGACATAGGCAGACAGGAACTGACTCTGTCATTGTATTATATGATTTAATAAATGTCAATTAATAGCTAATTTTAAACAAAACCAAACGCAAAACCTAAACCTTGAACAGAACCCCATGTATCAGTACGAGCTGGGGACTGACAGGCTAAGGAGCAGCTCTGCAGAAAGTGACCTGGAGGTCCCAGTGGGCAACGAGTGAATTTAAGGCTGTAGAAGGGAAGGTTGAGGAATGGGGATGAGGAGGGGTGGGGACTCTAGTTACTAAAGGGAGACTTCATCTACCAGCATGTGTGGGTATGGACATATGCACTGACATATGCTGAGACGGAGATGTGGAGCTAGGTGAGCTCCACACAGCCCAGAGCAGAAAAGACCTCTGATGCAGCCTGTTTCAGCTGCACAAATGGGACTGCCAAAGTTGGAAGATGACACAGAAAGTCTTTTCCTGATTTGCAACGAATGCAGGCGGCATCGACCCACTGATCCGGGGCATGGTGGTTGATCACGCAAAACTGATGAAACAGAATCAAATGCTCGTTGAGGAGCTCCAGAACCACCTTTTTGAACAGACAGAGATCATGGGTCTGGATCTAGCAGCCCTGAATATGCAACGGGGAAGAGACCATGGCCTTCCAGGTAAGGACACGCAAGTCCACACATCCTGTGAGCAATACTTTTCTTTCTTCTGCTGTTTAGAGTAGTTCCACAAATGTACTAAGCTTTTGGCATAGCAATGGGAAGAAACAGTACCTTGATTTGAGGGGGAAGGATGGACAGATGGTCGAGCTCAGGGAAAAAAAGGTCTCTGTATTATAAAAAAATCTTTTTCTGAGGGATTTAAGGCAAAGACAGAAAGATTGGAAAGCAAAGATGATAGTTGGGATAGTGTATTAAACGGAGGTAGAAACAATGGTGTATTGTAAAGACAAAGCAGGCAGGGTGCAGATGGCACAGACACAAGCAAAGTCATCTCTGATGTGGGCTAGACAGACCATCTGTGCTTTGTTCTTTGCCCATTAATGCTTATTTTGTGCCTTTGGACAATCCAAGCAGAAGTGCCTTGCACCCACAGGTGTGATTGCCCCCCTGGTGCTCTTGGATTAAGCACAACCAAATGTTGCTCTTTACTAGGGTTTTGTTCCCAGAAATTTTGCATCCCAAAACTGCAAGAACTGGTGCGTTCACCCTCAGCACTAGGTAGCTCTAACCAACAGGACGTGATGAACCTGCAGTCGTGTGTGAAGACAACCCAAATTGTTAGTTCAGCATGTGCATACAAAAAGGACCTTTGAAAGCATGGCACTTGCTGTCACTGCCTCTATCTAGACAACGTGTTCCAGATCCTTTAATGACATGAGAAGAATCAGACATTGCTCATGGGCCAAGGGATCTGTTTAGCTCCTGAGCCTAGGCAGATGGTGGGGAGACGTGGGTGCTGATCAGCTGCTGCTCCTGCTTTTGCAGGATACAATGCCTGGAGGCGCTTCTGTGGGCTCTCCCAGCCTCAAAACGTGGATGAATTATCTGAGGTGCTGGGCAACTCCAGGCTGGCCAAGAAGTTCATAGAGTTGTATGGGACACCAGCCAATATTGACTTCTGGATTGGGGCAATCGCAGAGCCCTTTGTTTCCCAGGGCAGAGTGGGACCCCTCCTGGCCTGCCTCCTCGGCACCCAGTTCAGGAACCTGCGTGATGGGGACAGGTGAGTAGATCTGAGAGCAAACCCTCCCCATGGCGGGTATTATGGGAAAAAAGCTGACATTTTATGCAACACACTAATCCAGCCTGTCCCCAACATGGCAGTGAGTGCTCTGAGCAAGGCTCACACCCTGATTTTAGCCCAGTTGCCAAAGGGCTCTTTTCTGCAGCCCATTCCTACAGACCTGTATGGTTGAGGAGCACCAGCCCCAGGCCATGGGTAATCTCCAGTAGTCTCTGCCTGGGGTGATATTTGCTCTGTGGGTACAAAAGGGGAGGATCAATCAATGCATCCCAGCATCCTGGTGATGCTGCGTGGAAGAGGTGGGCTCTCCGCACTTGCAGACGAGTGGCAGAATCCAGACCTGGAGGCGCCTCTTTCCAAAGGGGTGTGCCTACTGCTTGATGAATCAAGGTAGATCTGAGCAGAGACACACCTTGGCAGATTCTCATCTTGGCAAGTAACCAGCACCAAACACTTTCAAGTAGACTCTAAGCTGCTTCTGAAAATATCATTGCAGGTTCTGGTGGGAGAAACCAGGAGTTTTCACTCCGCAGCAGTTGACTGCACTGGGAAAAATCTCATTGTCAGCGGTGCTCTGTGACAATACTCGTATCAAAAAGATACCCAGAGATGTGTTCAAGGTCAACAGTTATCCTGAGAATTTTGTTGACTGCCATGAGATCGAAACGCTTGACCTCTCACCCTGGAGAGATGAGCCTGAGAGTGGCACACAAGGTACGCAGTTGTCTGAGGTCTGTCAAAAATAAGAAATGCCCCACAAGGTCAGACTCTTCTGAGCCTAAAGAAATGAAAGAATTAAGGTCATCACAATGACTCTGCCGCCGAAAAGACTCTGACCATCCATTCAGCCCCATTCAGACACCACTTGAGGCAGAGGTGCTGTTAGCACAGTCTCCCTGCAATCCATCACCTTCATCATCACTTACTAGCCTGCCTCTTCCTCTTCAACTAGAAGGGAAATCCCTGAAAATCCAGTCTGTTCTGGCTGTTTGAACAGCCTGAATACCTTATTCCAGGACAAATGGAGTCTTACTTCACAGGAAGAGTGTCCATGAAGAAATCAGTCAGAATCAGATAACCCACTCCAAATTCTTCCTTTGCTGTTCCAAGACGCTGCTCTCCCCTTGCCTTACCTAAAGCTTTAAAGCATTGTAAGGTACTTCTGGAGTTGTTTTGACACTGTATGGCCTCACACCATGGCCTGAAAGACAGTAAGGCAGTGTTTTCATATAAAAGAAACCTAGCTGTGTCCTCCTCCTGATCTGCTTTTGGCATGGGGTCTCCCAGTTGAAAATGGTGTAGGGAGAGCAGAGACTTGCAGAACATGGGTCTGACAGGAGCAGGATGGAATGGATTGAAACGATCCTTGAAGTCTTTTCCAATCTTAATGATCCTGTGATTCCTTCTGGCAACCCATTTATAGATTATCACAACACCTGGGATCACCTACTCTGTCTGTCCGCAAGGCACAGATGACAAAGCATCTCCATGCAGTTCCCGTGTTGAGTTTGATGAACTGTATTTGAGACAGACAGTGCAGTTTGAGAAAAACATTTGCACTTGATATAAAGGCTCAATTACGGTGACTTCACTTTTCAGGAACCGAGTCCAGCTGATGCTCACCTCCTCTCTGAGCAATAGAAGCCTCTTGATTTCTTTCATTAACTTAGTCTTATGGTCACCGAAATTTGCTGAGCTGCTTCCTGTGGCTCTTTTATTACCAGGCTGTGAGGAAGCTGAACTGTGTTTGCACAGCCCAGAGATGGTGAAATCTCAGGGTGTTCAAAAGCAACTGCTAAAAGTTGAACTTTTTCAAGTGCCAAGAAATTGCCCCAAAACACTCATCCAAAACTGTCTGATGTTAGGTCACTGGTGATATCTTCTGACAAGGCTGGAAGTGCCGTGGTGTCCCAGAGGACACAGGGATGACCTGGTATTCTGTCACCCATTGACCAGTGACTATTTTAAGCTATAGAGTCAAATAAAAGCACGGGGAGAAATATTGTGTCCAGGAAAGTCTTTCTGCCTCAGTAGCTTTTTCTGCTTCATTGACAGTTTCTAATCCTGCTGATAATCAGACCGGCATTGGAAATTCCTAATGGTGGCACTGGGCTGCTTTTGGGAAACTGCTGCCTGTACATCATGCTTGTCTGACTGCACATGATCTCCCAAAAAGGAGCTCAAGACTAAGTCAACTGTTTTATTTGCTATACTGTGATTTTTGTATAATTTATTTGTAAAAGCTTCCAGTAATGTAAGGCTTCAGATGGAAGGGGAATGACATTTTATTATCTGTTGCTCTAAAAAAAACCATGTTCAGAGGTATGCAAGACTTGGTTAGGTGCTAGATGCTCTATGACTCTCTAAAGCCACAATCAAGAAAAATTTTTTTGCTTCCCATCCCATATGGGTGTCAAATCTGGAAAATGGCATGCTTGCATTTCAAAATCAAAATCCAAATCCTTTGTACCTGTTCAGAAATTAGCAAGTTCATTTAATCTTCATCAAAACTTTCCTTACCTCCTTGTTTAGAGCATAAACTGGTTGGGCTGTTTCTACTTAGAGATTTTTCAGTCATTGAAGTCACTGCAGAATGACAGCTGCATCTTGAAGCCTAGAGACATCCCTTATTTAAATCCTATAGTGAACACGTGTGTGTGTGTTTGGGTGTGCTGGGCATTAATAAAACACATTGTATGCACTCATCCACAGTTGGCATCAATTCTGGTATGTCACACATCTGTCCAGAACATTCTTTGGCTATGGTTCATAGCTAAAAGTATCAGCATAACAAAGCAAACCATAAGGTGGCTGGTATGTAAACCACAAGAATTAAGGCTAAAAAAATATCATCTGGATGGGATGATTGCTCCCAAGCTCATATTAAGTCAATAAATACCAAACATGTAAATATCATATTAAGTTTCCATCTCTCCCCTGGGAGAGAAGGAGGGAACTGGGAGCAAGAAGGTGGCAGCTTAAGGTAGGCTGTGGGCGGAGGATGTGCCTCTCTGAGGAGGACTCATGAAGGAGATTCTTGGTAAAATCCCGCGTCTATGGCACCTTTGTGCGTGCTTTGCCGTGGAGGGGGATGTGCTGGTGGGTCTGGACCATTTCAGCCCAGTGCCCCACACTGCCCACCCACAGCCCGGGGAGCACAGGGGAGACCCGCAAGGCTGCTGGGGACCCCAGGGAGCGGTGGAGCATGGGGACCGCACGGGTCCATGAGTCCCCAGCACCTTGGGAACGAGGATAGGCTGTGGTGACCCAGGGCAGAGGAAGGTATCTTGCCTCCCTCTGACATGTAGAAGATGGGGCAAAACCAGGCAGCATTCAGAAATCAGGGGCTGCGGCTCCCAGAGTGTATTTGGACAGAGAAATAAAGGGGTTGTGTTATGAGATTATCAGGGCACGGGGAGGGTGTTAAGCAACGCATTTCTGCTGTTTGCCTCTGGTTTCTTGAGTCCCCAGGAATGCTCCCCTCACACTTTCAAGATCTGCCCAACCAGTGAAAGCAAACTCTTGCTTTGCTTAAAAGGAAGGCAAAGAAAAACAAAGAAACCACAAACCCCTGCAGACACCTGTGAGCTCTTTAATTCTCCCCTCCCAAAGCTGCCTTGGATTTTTCCTCCCATGGCAGAGGTACCTCCCAAGTCCACCCCATGGAAAGAGGCAGGAGACAGTGCCTGCTCCCGAGTGCGCTTCCAGGGGAACGTGGCAGCGCTTAAAACCCCAGGACAGCCGCTTCCCCAGGCAGGACGGCGATGGCCTTGGGGACAAATCCCTCCACCTTGTTGGTCTGGAATAGGAAAAGCTGATTATAAGATGCTCCCCGGAAGGGTCCGGCTCTGCCTGGGATCCAGCTGGAGAGAAGGTCTCAGAGTTACGATGACAAACGAATGCCCTGCACGGTGTGTCTGTCACACAGGTGGCACAGTTCTCTGGAAGGAACACGACAACCATTTCCTCACCTCCACTTCCTTCCTCTGTGGATATATTGCCAGTCTCTGGTGTGGCAGGATTGCAGTCTCTGGCTGTCTCTGCTGCCAGACCTTCTTGTGGTTGCCACACCCTTTCCCTTGGCTGCTACACACACAGATGGGATCGGTAATGGGAAGCCCCGTTCGTCATCCCTGATATCCCCCGATATGCGGTGAGCATGGAGTCACAGACCTGCTCAGTGAGCTTGGGAACATCATCTGGGCCCAAGACCAGGGTCTGCACTTCTGCCAGGATCTGGATGATGCTTTTCCCTGGAAAAGGGAGACAGGAAGGTCAGAGAGGGGGAAGGAAATACATGACTGGTGTAGAAGAGCAAATGGGCTTCAACCCATTCCTTGGGCAAGCTTGCATGCTTTCGGCCGTCAAAATATGTCCACGCTTGTGTTTATCAGCTGCACACCCCAGCATTGCCCCTCCACCCTGGCTGAGTGCTGGTGGAAGCTGGTATCTGTGCCTTTTCCTTTTCTCGGGGGGTCTCATGGGGACTCTTCCCATTTTGGGGGTGACAAAGAGGAGATGATTGCAAAATTTTTGTAACTGAATCCTGCGCCGGCCCCTTTCTTTGTGTAATATTTTATAGTGCTACGTGCACAGGAGTATGGGTCAGAGATTTCAGCAAGAAATAGATTATTTCATTAAAAATACACAGGTTCTTGATTCTGCTTTGCCCAATATCCCCATACAAAACCCACCACCATCTTCCACTCGTCTGTGGTTATTGCACCTTTTTACAAAGTACAAGGAACGTTTTGGCCTCAGCTCAAAATTGCAATTTATTGATCAATAACAGCAATACAGCAAACTACAGAGGAAGGAGAAAACAGGTTTTATCTCTTACAATAAAAGATATTGAGGGGACAAATTTGGAGTAAGACTAGATTAGCTTTTACTTTCTTGTACATTAAGACTGTTCTTATCTTTGCTAGGACACATCCCATCAGCTCCACAGCCCAGGGGTAAGTCACGCTGGGTCATGCCAGGCTGAAGGAATAACTTGTCACAGATTTCTGTCACACTGGATGGTGCCTTAGGCATTCTGGACTAAGGGAAGAAGATGATGGGAATACAGCTTTCTTCCATGTGGACAGTTTCTTCATTCCATATTGAAGCAAAATCTGGAAAAGGTCGTTGTAAACAAGTCTGTTTGGGGTACATGACAGCTATCGCTGCTTCACTCAAAGGCACCATGAAATTAGTAGATTTTCTCTGGAAACTGATGTACTTTTTTCAAGAAAAAAAAAAAAAGGAGAGCAAGAATAAGCAGCCATCCCAATGCCCCCATCTCTCTATGTAGGTTGGAAGGTTCAAAAGGAGGGTCTAAGACACGTTTCTGACAGTAAAGCTCACTGAAACCCCATGTATGGGAGATTGCCTAAGCCAGAAGCTTTTCAAGCTGGCAGTCAGGCTCTGGATAACCCTTGATTTACTTTGCTTTGTGATCCTGAGTGATTTGCACAGATCTAGGACATCTTTTCATGAAGTTCTTTTATTGCTGGACTCCATCTCACCAAAAAGGCTTCAATGCAAACTAAATTGAGCAAATGACAGCAAACATGTCCAAACATTTCAAGCAGTGGAAGCATACACACAGTAGAAAAAAATCAGTCTCAGCAACTTCCCAAGTCCAGATTTCTGGGGTATCCTCAATGTTCAGCATTAAAAGTCACCAGATGCTTCTTCTACAGGATACAAAAAGCAATGTGTTAACATAAAAGAAAACAACATGCCACAGCTCCCTGTTACCTTGCCTGATCTATTTCCACAGGTTAAGCTGGAAAAGGGGAACCGATAACTCTGCTATTAGCCCTGACTGCTCTAAAGACTTCCGGGGATCCCTCCTGGCTACAAGATCCTACAGCTCTCACTTTTTCTGGCACCACAAAGAGTGCATTGCTGGTTGTACCCCGCCAGATGTTCAAACCGAGAATCCCATAGACCTGCGGAGAATGTAAGGAACCAGCTTCACGGAAAGTGGGAGCTGACTGCAGATGGAGTTGTCTGAGCTGTTCATGATTGCTGTTGGCTGCAGAGATTTTCTCCTTCTCACAGCCTGGATATCATCATGAGAGCATGGCGGAGCAAAGGAAAGATGAGGTTGTGTCAGGAAAAGGCATGGCCCCGAGGCATGGAAGCAGCCTGCCTTTCCCAGGGGAGAGCCTTCTCTCCTACATCTGCTTCCCAGGGATTTCTGAGAGCATTTTTGAAGAAAAGCATTAAACCTCAAGAATTTTACAGATCCTGAAGGCAGCTGAGGGAAATACTGCAAATATAGGCAAAAACTTTCCTAGTAGAAATCAAACACCACACTATCTTCCATACAATGGGATTCTCTATTCAAATGCAGAGCTGCTTTTGGCCAGACCAGGACGTGCAGGCAGGAGCTGTCTGCTGTTTGAAGCTTTTACCTTGCTCTGCAACTTCTTCGTTCCTCTTCGACTTCCAGGCTCTGAGGTCCAGCTTTGGGATCCTGCTGCAGCTCACAAAGCCACAAGGGTATCTGTTAGCCCGGAAGATATGCTGTGGTACTTTAGAGATGTGGGTGTTGTCACATATGACTCGTGACAGGGAGATTTTGGCCAGTGAAGAGCGCTGCTCAGGGGTGAAAACCCCTTTGTTCTGCCACCAAAACCTGCAGGAGAAAGAAAAAGGCACAACAGATTTTTTGCCTTCTGGCTTCTTCACATTCAAGACTCCTGTGACATTATTTCCTATTAACACTAATAACACATTTCTTTTGCCAAGAACAAATTTAAATTCCTGCTATTTAAATCAAGAGCCCTGACTCACCAGCTGGATAATTTCCCTTGCTTTTCTGCCATAGACGTACAATACAGATGCAACTGAATTGAAGCCTTGCCCTGTGTTCCTTCAAATGAGGGGTAGGCACCCTCTTTCCAACAGAGAAGTCTGCTCATACTGTGTGCAGACTGTGGATACAGCCACGATTGCCATGCTGGAACCAGCCCTATAATTACTCTCTTTGAAAAAAAAAATGGGTTCTTGTATCCTGCTGTAAGAATAGGATTTTGAGATGTGCAGCAGACTGCCTTTAGGCTCCCAGTACTGGGTTTTGAGCTCATCGTAAGTCTTTCTAGGCAGAGAAGTTTCACAGAAACACTGGTGATGATCGCATTTTCAGGAAATATTGCTAGCAAGTACAGGGACCTTTCTTCAGAAATGCAGCTCAAAACGGGGCACATAACTCACTTCTGCACCTGATGCCCAGAGCAACTTCAAGGAGGAGGAGGACTTCAGGTATGCTGAAAGCAGAACACTGCTCAAATGATTTTGGCTGGCAAACAAACCCCAACCCATCCGTATCCTCGTGCAAACAAAGCCCAGACACTGCTACATGTCAGAACACAGGGTTCCAACTCAGAACTGGGGTGGGAAGGAGAAATAATGAAAAATAATCTCTAAGACCCCCAAGAAGTGTATAAGAGACTGGGATGATGCAGAGGTGTACCTTGCAAACTCAGGAGGTAGGAAGGTGGACAGATGTTTGGCTTTTGCAGGGCACAGCAGTCCCACAGAGAGGGGACAGGGATTCTGCCACTGCCAGGGAAGCAGCTCGGGCTGAGCAGGGACTTACCAAGAGAGAACAATGAGGAGTAATGAAAAAAAAGCGACAAAAAACTGGAACAGTTTCCAAATCTGCTTAAAGAAATACACATAGACTGCAGTCTCCCTCTGTCCTTTCGGGTCTTGAATACCCAGCTCTTCTCTCACCTGTCCCCATCACGAACATTCCTGAACTGGGTGCCAATGAGACAAGCCATGAGAGGGCCGACTCTGCCTCCCTTCACAAAGGGCTCTGAAAGTGCCCCAATCCAAATGTCAATATTCTTTGGTGTCCCGTACAGCCGTATGAACTTCTTTGCCAGACCACGATTCCTCAGCACTCGAGCAAGTGTCTCCAATCCAGAAGGTTGTGAGAGCCCACAGAACTGTCTCCAGGAGTTATAACCTGCAAGGCATCGGGTATCAGAGCAGACAGATCAGTAATGTGCTTCTCCCTCATGGAAAGATTTTTTTCCTCTCTTTCCCAAAGCCAGGGCACAGGTCCCAATATGTTTAAAATATTTTTCTAAATTGTTCTGTATTTCTGTTAATGCCACTGACTTTCCACTCCTCCAGAGCCAGCTCCTCCTGCCTGGCATTTCAATGCTGCTGGTGGAAGGGCCACGTCTTTGCAAGGGATCTCTGCTGGTGGGAGTTGCTCCACCTCCGTTCTGCCGTTCCACATAGCAGCAATGCACAGGTTGTGCACAGGCTCCAGAGTCACCGTGTGTTCGAAACAACCTCCTGGTGATGTGACCGAGGAACGACGGGAGACCCACACCCTGCTGAAGGTGCTGCAGAGAGTGAGAGGAGCAATCCCAGGGCACTTCAGATAGCAAAGGAGACCTGTGTCCAGGCACCTGGTCCTGTGTGTGCTGTGACTGCTCCTAACCCTGTGCTGCAGGTGCTCAGATGAAGGCTCTGGGCATGCCAAACGGCTGACACATCTTCATGGTGACCCAGGAGCCCTGAGGGAGCTCAGGGAGCTTACAGGCTCAGATACCTTCAGAGAGAGCCACAGGGAAGAGGTCCTCACAAAACTCATTGATGTTGCCTTCACTGTAAGTGAATCTGGACGAGACGTTGATGCCACCTCCTTCTGTATGACAGGAGAGTGGCCAAGTACTTCCCCACAGCTGGTGTCACTTGTGTCCCTGTCTAGCCACAGGGACAAGCCACCCCACCTTGCAAGGAGAGCTCTGCACAGCCCAGGTTACTTCAGGTGGGACAGAGACACCAGACTTTGCCAGCTGGACAGATTTTTCTCTACTATAAACAGATGAAAATCCACTGGACCACAAGTGGTGCATAATTCTGCATCCTAGCGGACAGGGCACATACCCAGCAAAGGGCAATTTGCAGCTCAGTGTCTTATCGAGTGACTGTTTAAGTAGAGGAAAATTCTATGGGACAGTAATGTGTCCTCCTATGTGCCAACTCAGCGAACGGTTAGGTGCAGAGACGAGATGACGCTGCAGCATACATCTCTGCTGTGAGCAGGATGTCTGAAAAATGGGGACAATTCAGAGAAAAAGGTACAGCATATGGTGCCTGGATGACACCACTATCAAACAATTCAAGGAGACTGAGACTTTGCTTTATCAGAAAAAGAATTAGGAAGCTTTTTTGATCTTGCTATACTGTCATCACCTTCATGGGTTGTCTAACACCAAGGAACACAGTAGCACTCAGGGGCAGGCTGAGACCCACAGGCTAGGAGCTGAACACAAGCTCGCTCTAGAAATACACATCAGTTCCACTTCAGCAGGTCAGCAGTCAAAGCTGTAAATTCAGGATTTGTGGTTCAGATCAGGTTCTGCCCAACAGCGTTCCTAGCTAAAGCATGGAAAAATCACAACCTTCTGCCGCAGCAAAGGCAGAGCAATCCTGTGACCTGGCCATGCACCTGGATGTGTCACAAAGCCTCTGTCTGGGCTTAAAACCTGTGAGTCCAGCACACTTTTCATCACAGTTTCACAGCACAGCCCTATTGTGTCTCCCAGGACACCACGGACACAGCAGCTCCAGGAACTTGCAGCAGCTTCACAGCACTGTTGGGCAACGACCCACCCGTGAGGCAGCTGTAAAGTCCTACCAACAACCTGTTTCTCAGGACCAGCTTGCAATGCCATCACACTGTTTCTGCATCTTGCAGAGCCCTGAGAGAGGTTCTGACATAATTTTAAAAAAGGGGGACGCAGTCTCTACAGAGAAATTATAATGAGATTTTCCTCATATACTGCAGTCTGCTCGTCCAGTCGTGTGGCTGGGCTGGACCACTGCAGACACCTGGAGAGATGCTCTGGGGGACTTCTGGCCCTAGTTACACTCCTGCAAACTTGTTGCTGAACTGCTTTCCCGATTTTGCCATTTGAAAGACGATACAAAGGAGTCAGTTACTGAACACTGGACTCTGGTCTGTGCAGTGCCCCGTGTTCTTCTGCCCCTGTGTCTCCATGTGTCTCCTCCAGCCCCAGCCAGGCTCTGACTTCATTGCTCAACCTCCTACCTACCTACCTATGGTTGTACAGAGAGGATTAAAAGGTTTGGGAAAGAGTCATTTCAGCCAAGCATGGGCTGTAGATATTTCTCAATGCCCAATTGCAAACGTGCCTGATTTCCTCTTGTTTTTCCTTTGGAAGCTCTGCTCCCGCAGCCAACTTACCCGGGAGGCCGTGATCTCTGCTACGCTGCATGTTGAGCGCGGGTAAATCAAACCCAATCCTTTCAACCCGCTCAAACATCCGATCCCGGAGCTCCTCCACGACCATTTGCTGCTGTGTCATCAGCTTGGCCTGGTTAGCCATCAGGTTCCGGACAAAGGGGTCGATGCCACCTGCAAGGGTTACACAGGGACCTGTGAGCAGAGCAGGGTGGCAAGTGTGTGTGTAAAAGGCTCAGGAGAGCTGAACACACCTTATAGTTAGTTATAAGCTGCTTCTACAAGAGAATCAATTTCCCCGCACTTAAAGAATTAAAAAGAAAATACTTTGGATAATGTCCTTAGGGTCCATAGGAACTAGGCAATCACACCACATGTTTCATAACAAGAGGGGCTGCATTTTACTGCAGACAACAGCTATGTGGGGAAAAGTCTGGCTGCTAGTAAAGGTCATTTAATACATTTAATGCAATCTTCTTTTAAGTTTGGCTGAAGTGGGAGCTGATCCAGAGAGGGCAGAAAAGGCTGAATGAAATAAACTGACACTGCAGAGGTACAAGAAAGGCTTTACCTTCTTTAACAATCCTCCAGACAGCAAAGAAGGCGTTTCTGAGTAGAATTTTAGGACCTATAGGCTTGTAATTTTGATTTAAGCGGTCAACAGTTGGGGGAACTGAAGCATGAGCAAAACGAAAAGCCAGGGTGAACACATTGGATATTCGAGGATCCACAGACTCATTGTAGCCCCGGTAGCAAGGGATAAACCTCCGGAAACTGGTTCCCAACAGAAGAGGCAGGTAGTCCCTGTAGGTTATGATCTAGGGGGAAACAAGGAAAGTGTGAATCGTTAGCTGCTTTGGAAGCAAAGTTATTGTTCATGTTTCAAACCACAGGAGATGAACTTCTTTGATGGTGTTTCTGTAGGAGATTTTGCCAGCACAGCGGTGGAGCAGAGACTCCCCAGGACCAATCTCTCTTTCACCTCATCAGACCTTCACCCAGCTGCCCTGGCAGCCCTGTGAGGAGCCCTTCTGGCACTGCTGAGTGACTTTTTTGTTTCTTCAGCTCTGTGGCCGTGGTTCAAAGCCTCTTCTGCAGCTGGCCATTGTACCATGCCCCAGGCTCCAGGCACAGACACAGGCACTGCAGGCTGCTGCCTGGGCCCCTGGATTCTCCAGCCATGCCTGGTGGGATCTCCACACTCTCTAGCAGTGATGAGCTTCATGTGAACATGAAGTGACCTGCATGAAAATGCCAAGTGGAGATAACTGCTCCAGGAACATCAGGAAGCACAGACACTGCTCATGCCTGACCCACACTCATCCTCTGCCTGTGCATGGGGATCCTCTGCCCATTGCTGCTGAAGACTTGGCACTCAGGTGTCCCCAGATATGCTCTTCCCTGCCTCAACAGCTTGGCAGGGCAGAGCAAGATGAAAGCCTGGCAAATCCTCACAAATAGTCCTTCCTTGTCCTATAGGTAGAGGCCATTCCCATCAGCCAGGTCGAATTGCATTTCCTCCTCCGTCCCACCCTACGTGCTTCAGATGACAAAGTCAACAGTGTTGGCACAGATGGTGTCACCACCC
>VZTO01023723.1:31124-74020 GCA_013400615.1 Syrrhaptes paradoxus | reverse complement strand
TTCTGTATATAATCATTATTGGATTTAACACTGACAGATTTCAGCCAAACTATCAGCGACCCTCTCAACAACAGCCCGCGCACCCTGCGCGTCCCCTCCTTTCCCCCGCAGCCCCCAATCACCTCCCCTTGCCCGCAAACCCAGCCAAACCCCCTTCTGCTTCCAGCCCCCAAACCAGCTGCCTCAGTGCCCGCCCGGGAGCCCAAAAGCCCGGCTGCTCAGCCCCTGCTCCAGCCACAAGCTGCAGGAGCGGCCGGACCTGTGCCGCCGAGCCCAAAGCCACACGACTCAGCCCGTTCCTGAGCCCCAAGATCAGCCAGAGCAAACTCGCTCTCCGTTTCCAGCCCCCACCCCGCCTGAGCCCCTCTGCTCCCAGACCTCCCCCCCCCGTCCCCGGCTGGGACACCGAGCGGCAGGGGGAGCGCAGCGCCCCGCCCCAGCCCTACACCCCCGGGCACTTTCGGGGAGCGCTCGGTAACAGCGGGGGGGCCGGCCTCGCCTCTCCGGGGGACAGCCGGGCGCCGCTTCACGCTTTGTTTCTCCGGCACCCTCGGCACCGCGCCCGGCGAGCCCCGGGCCGTGCCCCACCACCCCCCTCCCAGCCGAGCGCAGCCCGGGCCCCTCCCAGACCCACTGGCAGCGGCGGCATCTCCCCGAGGCCCTCTCCTGCGTCCTTCCCCCAGCGACCCCGGGGCAGCGCTCGTCCCAGCGCCACCCCCGCGGCCCCGGGAGGGGAGGGCAGACCCGCCCGCGGGGGCTCCGGCCAGGGAACCCCCTCCCCCGCGACCCGCCGCCGCTCACCCGCTGCCGCCCGAGCGGGACGAAACGCACCTGCCGCACGTGCGGCCTGCAGTGCCGCCTTTTAGCCACACGGTGGCAGCACCGTGCAGCGTGATCGCACGCCTCTGCGCATGCGCAGCTTTCCAGCCGCAGTACCGCATCTTGTCCACCCGGTGGCAGCACCCAGAGAGGCAAACGCGCCCCTCTGCGTATGCGCGGCTTTTTCTCCTGCGGTACCTTACTCCGCCCGCACGGGGGCGGCAGGGAGCGCGCCGTTCCGCAGGACCCCGAATTTGTTCCCTCCCGGGGGTTCGGGGGGTTCCTGCGCCCCGGCGCTGGCTGGAAGAACCGACCCCAGCCCGGGACAGGAAAAGAGGGAAAAGGGGAAGGGGCAGCTTGGGGAATGCTTGTGCATCTTCCAGAGAGAAACTGGGGGGCTTTTAAAATCCTTTCTGCAGTTTCTTTGCGTTTATCATCCCTTTGTTATTTATATATTATTATTTTTATTTTGTATTGGCCATAGAGATGTTTTTGACATCTATGTGGCCGATAACAGTGGAAACAAAAGCGTAAAACCTCAAAGAGTAAAATAAAAACCAACAAATCTCAGTAATTCACTTGATCCTAAAAAGGTGTGTGTACATTTATAGACAAAAATACTTAATGCTGCAAAGTCTGATTTTCCTTGTGCACCAATTTCACTCGCATAGCTGTGAACTGATACCATTCAATTATCCATCGCCAAAAGACACGGTTAGAATTTTACTAGGGTTTGGGGGGTTTTTTGGGGGGGTTCTTTTGCATGCTACATAATTAGAAGGGACATCTGGCCAGCTGCACAGCCCAGGAGAGATGCTACAGAACTGCCAAGGAAATGTGCCATTGAAAGCAAAGCAGAAATAAAGTACTTCAGAGTGCTCTGTCAAAATATCAGGCAGGAAAAAACTGTAGCATGTTCACAGACAGTTCAGAAGTTGGACGCTCTAGCTATTTATCTAGCTACAAGTTAAACAATGCAAGTCCATTTTTAAGTTGCACAACAGTAACTTTCTTGCAAAGTTTTACTTACGATAAAAAAAACAAAAAACAAAAAACAGATGGTTTTACTTCAGGGCAGACAAAGAAAAACAAACAAACAAACACACACACACCACCACCAAACAAATCCCCAGTGCTGCAGCAGATAAGGCTCCCAAAAAAAGATTGCCAGATTTGCCAATGCTTGTGGCTGTACTGAAGCGTGCTGAGGACCAGGTTTTTACGGCATCTGGACTACAACAACTGAGAAGCTAAAGACCAGCGATGCAATCAACTTTTGGAAGACTCCGGTCTTTGGAAGGAAATCAACTTTTTTTTTTAGAGAGCGAAACGTCTTGTCGCTGATGACTTCCACTGCCAAGCACATTATCTCCGAGGATTCACTCTGACCGAAAGTTTGTAAAATGCAACTTCCTTGAATGAGAAAGATTTCCATTTTGGAAAATCTCTTTACAACTGAAGTCAAAATCACATGCTGCAGGTTAAGGACAAAGGATGTTACAGAAGCAATAACTGACCAAAAGTACAGGGGACTCACCATTGCCAGTTACGATGCTTCTGGGGAAAGCCTGCAAAACACACGGAGGCAATGCCGATTTGTTCCCTTTTGTCCATGTCTCTCTTTTCACCCTGATCGCTTTTAGTCNTATTTTATATATTAATTTATTTATTATTAAAACTGAAATAAGTCAGTGACTTAGAAGATATTGTTTCAACCAAGAAACTGAAGCGTGCCTTCCTTGCCACTCAGTCTTGACAGTTTTAATGCTTAGTCCAATGGTTTCTTACAATCTCGTTACCTCCTTTCCAAGGAAAGTGCCAGAGAAGCCGATCCAGACACTAGGATAGCTACGCTGCCTATACTTTTCTCCCAAGATGCAGTCATAGTCTGGAGTCTTTGTACAGTTTCATTGCAAAAAGCTTCCAATAACACAAGTGATGCCATGGGAATTCCCCCAAGATGCCTTTTGATGTCTGTTATAATATTTCATTATTATCTCAAAGCTAATGTTAGATTCCCAACTAGAGCAATCGATACAATACCTTACAAAGACACAGCAAGATACAACCCAGCTCAAAACATCTTACTTGGCAAAATAAACCAGTTAAAAGTGTAATATTTCTAGGAGTTCTTAGAGGATTCCCACATTTCCTCCTCAGCATACAGCTCCTATGGAAGGATTAGTCAGACTTGCAGAATGCGACAGGATGCGAGCTCAGCAGTGTAAACAATATCAGCAGAAGAAAAAGTGGATAAACCTTCCAAGAGTTTGAAGAAAACCAAAGAAAACTATTTCTTTTTAGTTAACTCTTTCCCTAAAGTGTAGCCAGGAGGGAGTTAACCAATTTAAAAAAGGAATCAAATTTTCTAAACCGATTACTATGCCACAGCATATTCCATTTAGCACTACTAAAGAGCAGTGAGCAAGCTCCCAACAGTGAGCAAAGACAGTTCTGGCTACCAGCTGCAGCAAACTCCACTGTGATTACCAAAGGGGACACAGCATGCTTCAAATGACCTTTTCAAAGAGCTGCAGCCTTGTTAGCAGAGTCCTCAGTCATTAAAATCTTACCAAGAAAAATCAACACAGTACATTGTACAGTATTCTCATTTCTTTTCCAACAGTCAATATGCTTTGATTCATACACAAGACTAAACAGATTATAAATATGATTTTTTTTCATTCCACACCAAAATAGTTCATCAACAAATAGTTGCTGTGTAGTGGATGCTGTACACACGTGCTCTTTTTCGAGTACAGAGATGTCTTTTGAAAAACCCAGAGAATCTGATAAAATATAGGCAGCTAGCAACCCATCTCTTTCTCACACCCCAGAGCTGGAGTGCATGCCTGCAGAGCTCAGCTTTTTTCTTTCTGCAATTTTGTGTTTCTGCAGCAGGCTGTGACCTAGACCAGAGAGAACTGTGCGCGAAAAACACAGCCAGGAGTTGGGGGGGGGGGGGAACCAAAAAACTTAAATATTTCCATCCTTCAAATACTGCATTAATTTCTTACCTTCCTCAGGTATGAAGTTAGGTGCAGCAAAAACATCCAACAGAAAGTAAGGGGGTTTTTTGTAGATATACCTTGAAAATGGTGATGGTGGCTAAGCTGATGAAAAGACATGAATCCCGAGAGACCTCAGGCTCACCATTCCTTCATTTTCTAGATAAGGAGCTGGGCTGGAACACGCTCCTTTCAGAGCTGCACAGAAGCCACCCTGCAGCGAGGAGGGGTGCAGGGCTCTCTTTCCGCCTCCACTGAACACTAATGGCCCTGAACACCCACAGCTGGGGGTCTTCTCCCTTGTGAACCCCACCCATCAGCCTGGGAGCTTAGTATCAGCCTGTTGCTAATGTTTGCCTCTAAATGGATGACTTCAACAGTGCACAAAAAGTGAAAATGGGCATTTAAGGCTCAGCAACTCTCCGGAGCAGGGAAGGAAGTTGCATAGGACAGGACACAATGAGACACTGAGTGGCATTTTTCAATCCAAAATGAACTGGAAAAAGCAGCTGTCTTACAGCCATGCAGAAAGCAAAGTACATGCCAATAATTTTGCAATTACACACGAATGTAATTAGTCTTGTGTTACAAGACTTTTTGTTGTAAACCATCACAAAACCACAAAAGTAATATGTGAAGATTTATCTTCCCCTTTAATCACAACGGGTTGAAGTCACTGAAGTCACTAACCTAGAGTTAAAAGCCTCTGATTTATTTTTTTTTTAGTTTTTCTGACCTATTGTGTTGCTTTCAGATTACAATGGTATCTGCTTATGTGAACATCAAAGAATACAATTTCATTTTCTTAGACCTGTTCACTAGAGTCTACCCTTTCAACCTTTGCTAAGTGATTTGTATCCTGTTTCTTCCCCCCCCCCACTGACAGACAAGCATCTTGCATTTTTCTAACAATGGTTAGAAATGGTTGGGTGATTCAAGAGCAGAAAGCATCACATATTCATTGAAATGGATGTACAAAACTAAATTTCAGGAAGTGTTTTGTTGTTTTTCTGGTATGTGGCATGAAAAATTTTCACTCCTAAGAATTAATTTTTAAAACGCTGTACACAATATAGTACTTAACAGTCTTTTGTCAGATGCTGCTGAATTCTCGTAGAACAGCCCTTGTCTGTTTGTGTAGATATCTTCACTGCATGAAGCTAAACGGCAACAAGAAAATGAGATTTCTGTTTGTTTCAGTTTTACTTCTTGGAAGTTTACTCCTGGTTTGTTTTGCTTTTGAGAAACAAGTTTTCTTCTGTTGTAATAAACAGTGCGTGCTCTTTACAAAAGAAAAAATCTGAACCTTCTGCCGAAGCTGAATGAGTGAAGCTACATTAAGAATTCTTTTCCTTAGTAAGCTTCCTTTCCAGGTGTAATGTGATTGGTATACCTCACACTGCTGAAATAAATACATAATTAAAAATTTAAGATAACATTCACCAGCGCTAAGACACCTTTTGTGCTATCTTGCATTCCTCTCCCCTGAGTAACCTGTATTAGAAGCCAGACTGCAACAAAGGCAGGTCTTTTCTGTATTCAAAGTGAAAGCAAGCATTGTGTAAACACCAATTCACACCTTTAGTTCTGTTTCAGAGACCAGTGTCAGTAACTCCTCCAACTAAATCCATGTAGCTGTGGTACCCAGAATTCTTCACCCAAACGTTAAAAATCCCCCCAACAACCGCTGCAGCTGTTCAGGTCAGAAGACTCTTGCAATAGTCTTACCAGACTTTGTCTAGCACAGACCACTGAATTTAATTAACCGATTCCTTTATCAAACTTATATCCTCCAGCAGAGCCAGATGTTTCTTCTATGAAACATCTTATCCTAAGATGACACATACACGACCCAGGCAAGCCACCTCTAATGCGTTCATTTTCCTTTGTCAATTGTTGTGACACCAAAATCACCCTACTTGTGTTGGCTATTCCGCTGTAGATATATTACACAATGGATTTTTCCCTCCTCTGGGTTACACTGCCTAATCCTGAATCACATCATCCACTGCTTTCCAGAACAGTGCTTCTCATTCTAGCAGTCTGCCCTGCATTCCTGGATCCAAGAGTTAGCGCCTCCTGTTCTGCTGCGTTAAATTCTGTGCTCAAGATGACCTTGTTTATCAGGACATTCAGGAGACTGTACAATCTCCCTATCCCTATAACTTACTGTGTCACAATCTTTTTCTGCCATCTGTAACCTTCTGTAGCAGTGACCCTAGAACCTCCATAGCTACGAGGCAAAGAATCTATCCATTTAAAACATAAAAGTAGATAGAAATTAGTCTCAATAAATAAATCTTCCTCTGCCACAGTGCAGCAGAGCTTACTGAGGAGCTGTGACTTAATAGAGTGATTTATTTCTTCAGTTCCTATCCTTTCTTACTCTTTTTCAATGCTTTCTTTTCTACACGACATCCAGTGTGGTCTCAGCTCAAAGTCAATACTGCGCTGCTGTACATATATTCTTCAGATCGCCAGCCTTTGAGAACAGCCAGCATTACTGCTTTCCTGACCTACTTCTCTTATAATGATCCAGGCGATTGAAAACGTGTTTAACGTTGTATCCCTCAACTGGAGCTAGGTCAGGGTGCAAACACACACGCGGTCACAGAGCTGAAGGCACAGTACCCTCCTGGAGCACGAGGAAAGGGAGCTGCAGGTAACAGCAGCCTCAACTTCAGACTCCTGCCTCAGTTCACTGCAGGTGGGTTACTCAGTCTCGTTCTGCTGTTGTAGATTTGGTTGTATTATTTACAGGGAGGACTTTATCCCAGTAAGTGTGCCACATCAGGCCACGCAGCTCTCTAAAAAGATGAAGCTATCGTAAGATATAGAGCTGGCACAAGCACTGCGGCGTGCTCTGGCCAAGCCAGAGAGCTCAGCAGTTGTGTATGGAGCAAGCATTCATGAACGAGTTCAGATTTTGTGCCGCCAGCGAAATATTATTTCCAGAGTTTTGTAATTTCAATGGCAAAAAAAAAAGATGCTAACATCCCTTCTGTGCCAAAGCTTGAGCGACATGTAGGCAGTCTGTACTTCAGCCCATCCTTTATGTGGCAGCAGAACATCTCCTGCTCAACTGTGAATAGTCCAGCTTTACATTTAGTTTCTATAGAGCTCGNGAACATCTCCTGCTCAACTGTGAACATTTAGTTTCTATAGAGCTCATTTATATTGCTGACTGAACTTCTTGCAGCACTATGTAAAAACAAGAAACTCTTAAGTGAACATGGGCTGCATTTCTCATCCATATAGATATGGGGAGTTCTGAATTTATCCATTACTCAAATTCTCTTGGTGTGAGGAGACAGTTCTGTCCTTGAATTTACTTGAGTTGTGCTCAGAAACAGGTGAGACTGTAGAAATTAGCAAGGAATTCTGCAGTTATCAGGTCTCATGTTCCAGAAGTTGTCTCATATTTCTGACTACTGAGAGGTATTGAAATAAATTTAACAGCAGGAAAACTTAGATTTACTCTTTGGAGAAATATCTTCATGTTTTAGTTAGTGAAAATGGAATAATCTTACAGAAAGAGAGAAATTTTGGAATAAGTCAAAATGTACAGTGAGACAAAAACAACAGGGGAAATTATGATAGGGAATAATCCTTCATTAATCAGGGCAGAACTTTTTAATTAGCCAGGTCTCGCTTTTCCCTGGTTTCTGTGATAAAGATTGTGCTTTTTACTGAATTTTGGAGATACATTGGGGACAGAATATCTCCACAAAGATCATCTGAGGTCATCACCTAGAGACTGGGCAGAGATCCTGTGCCTGCTCCAACTTCTGGAGATTTTTTTTAATCTTTTCTTCTGGCTATCCCAGAATAACATGGAGAATCCTCTTGTGGGGAAAGGTGGAAAAAAAAAAAAAGGCAATGAATTACTTCCAGTCAGAAATCTCCCTCATTAAATCCGATAGCCCAGCTGTTGGGCTATGTGATGGCTAAAAGTTGCCAAAAATCTCTCTCTCCTGACAGCCTTGAGTGGGATGGATGTGAGATAGCTGTCTGAGCAAGCAACTGAAGTCCTTATTGCTTGTGTCTTTTAGAATAACCTTAGCATCACTAGAGGGCAATAACGAGGCAGGGAAGCGTTATCCTCTAAGAGACTCAAAAATCGGTGAATCTCTGCTGAAAGAAGAAAACACTGAGTGGCAGTGTGACTGCTTAGGCTTCCTTTGCGCAGAAGTGTTTACACCAAATATTTCCCATCCATTTCAGTCACAACCTTTTCCCCTCTCAGAGGACTTGCACAGCTTGGAAACAATCCCATCACATTAAAAATTCTCGACACCTTGAAATGGAAAGGAAATCAGTGCACTTGGGTAACACATTACATTACAAGGTACAAGTCAGGTACTTTATAAGCTCATTAGTGGCACAAGACCTATTAAAAGTTTTAGTAAAGTTATCATGAGTACAGACCTTCCAGCTGACGCTGGAAGTAACAGGCTATGTTTTAGGCAGGGACTAATGTCTCTTGACATATTTGTCCTACTGCTACCTGGTAGTGAAGGATTTAGGGAAGTAAGCTTCATCATGAAGTCACTTGTATACACAACATAGCACAGTTTCTCCTGAAAAGTTCGGACTTTTAATGGCTCTCCAGCTGTATCAGAATGCAATTTGGAAATACTCCATGGGACACATTCTTCTAGCAAGTCCTTGAGTTTGCTTCATGGAATTCTCAAAACAAACAAACACACAGCACATCCCACACAACCCCCCCCCAAACCTTCCTTCATATTCTGAGCTTTCACTATGTTCCCACTTTTATTAGTGGCAAAAAGTGTTCTGAACACTTTACAGTCTTCTTTTGTTACTTGTTGACAGTTTCACTGCATGCATGACAATTTTTGGTTGGAAGAAGAGCAGCTATTGTTATCAGCAGTGCACATTGGGAGCAGCAAAACTCATCTTAGGCCTGGGCTTTGTGATTAATCTCTGTCAGTATCTGGGCCTTCCGTATCGGCAAAAATTGATTAATCACCTTTTCTGGGCCGCTTGGTCTCTAACACAATTACTATTTTTACCCCAAATCTGACCTGAACTGAAAGCGATAGAGTTTCGTATTTTAAGTCATAGAATCACAGGAGGGTTTGGGTTGGAAGGGACCTTAGAGACCATCCAGTGCCACCCCCTGCCATGGGCAGGGACACCTCCCACTAGCCCAGGTTGCTCAAAGCCTCATCCAGCCTGGCCTTGAACCCCTCCAGGGATGGGGCATCCACAGCTTCTCTGGGCAGCCTGGGCTAACGCAAAGCAAGGAAGACGTAGGCAATATAAGTGCTCAGCACTCTACCAGAGCAGCAGTTCTGTGTGGTTCAGACAAAACTTGCTCTCTTTGATTGGACAGATAACAGCTTCCAAAACATAACTGTGGGTCTACATTGGATTTCTAAGGATGAACATTACCAAACTCGGACAGCATTTGGATACGGCTTCTTCTTTGGATCCAGCTGCTCCTGTCTCAGTAGTGACTTCATCAAAACTCTAGATGTGCAAACTCGTGAACTTTGAGAAGATGTAAAAGCACATCAGGCCAACAGTCCAGTAATTTCTTTGCGACTCCGTATTTAGTGAGAAGCCGTGTGCCCTTTCAGAATGTCTAGCTCTCCCCTAGACACCCCGTTCCACTGCACAGTATTTACGTGACAGCCTCCGCAGCATTTTGTATGGCCCCTATCAGGGTCACCTGTGTCTCTTGGCTTGGAAACATACACTGAAAACAGCTTCCTCAGGGGATTTTCTTTCTTATTATTAAGACAGGCTATCCCCTGGATGTGACATCAGCTCCTGGACTACTTCACCAAACAGAAAATCGTTTTCCACACAGTTGTCCAAGAATAAATTCTTAATATCACAGTCATTTAAAAGAAGCCCCAAACCACCAAGCTACCTATAGCCTTGATTCCTTGTCCAAAAATAATTTTCAAATTATCTGTTGTTATGCACATTGCTTTGTGTTTCTGAACTGGTGCACCTGTGTGAGCCAGTCCCCATTGCCATCTGGGAGGCTGCCTTCATAATTTTGAAAATGCCAGGTAAAAATCTGCACCCTGTTACTATAGTCCTTCCACTTCATTTCTTGGTCTCAGCTTTGAGTGTGACACCTTTTGAGGCTGCTCCCAGTTATTCTGCAAAATACCCAGTGAGGATAAAACCTGTCTCTATATTTATGTGTAAGCATACACACACAGATGCACACAAAAGTGCACATCTGTACACGAACACCTGGCTGCAAAATTTGACTGCTAATGCTTTCCAAATGCTGTCTCAGATCTTTCTGTGCTTAATCACTCTTGCCCACACTGACAGGTGGTTTCAAATTAATATCTTCACATCTTGCATTGCTACTGGGTACACTTGCAAGGTTTTTAATTTCCTCGGAATTAAGTGAAACTTTTTTTTTTTTTTAGAGACAATGGAAACTATATACATTTCCTCTCGAATACTGTTGCTGCCTTGATGCATCATGATTTTTTTGTTACTCTTTGTACTGGTCTCCTCAACTCCACAGTGTAGTCTGAAATCCCAGGATTACAGTATTTTAGGCAGCTGAGCTACTTTTTTTTTTCTCTCATTAATATTCTGTTTGCTCAGTAGTTTGGTCACATAATGGTAGAGTTCTTTCAACAGCTTCTCCCATCCCCTTTTATCCCGACTTCTTATGCTGCTTATGCAGATTTTTTTTTTTTTAAAAAAAGGGGGGAATGCCCAAGAGAGTCATAGCAGCAAGCTACCCCATTGGGAGGTAACTGCCATTCTCTTGCTGTCTTTCATGAGCCACAGTATATGAAATAGTAAAATTAAAATTGGTAACAATTCACATAACGCCTTTCATCTTGAAGCGCCCCAAAGGCTTTACAGGGATCATTTTCCCTACTGTTACAATACCATACGTTAGCACCCGGTAACACTACACAAACTGACCGGACAGGAAATGGAACCCTAACAAAAATCCCATGCCCAGACCAAGTTTGAAGGTATTTAGCTACATATTGAGCAGACTCTAGCAGAGGCTTACTGTCTCGGAGAAATAAATCTTCTGAACAACCCAACAGAGCTGCCCTATCCACGTGCTTCAAAATCACTCGAGACATCTACACCTTGGAATCAAAACATGTTCAAGCTTCATAGAATACCCTTACTCGGGCTGCCAGTAAACTACTTCATATTGCATCTTCTTTATGAACCCAGCTAGAAAACTGTATCAAAACAGACAGTCGTTTGCTAACAACCAGTGATTCAATCACGTATGACATGCAGAGACTTTGTACACAGAGAAGGCACTGCCATGCTCCTGAATAAATTACAACATCAACTCAGAAATAAAGCAATACTAGCGAAACACCAGTAGCTTCTTCCTTGAAGACAGAGCAGGAACAGCCAAAATATTTAAGCGCAGCACAAACACAACGGGCACTAAACTCTTCCTTAAGTGTAGAGGGACTACCACAAAATAAAGACATTGTAAAGATAGGCTTACCTGCATAAGGTTCCATTTGATCGTTATTCTTCTGGATTGTTGCTGTCCTAGTAAAACTGAATGTTAGCAACTGCAGAGAGGTGATGATGGTGTAGAGACATGCAATACCAATCACAAAATGGATTAGCATTAGTGAGAAAAGGAGGTAAAGGCAAGGAAAAAAGAGCCTATGCAGCATGACAGGCTCAAGAGACCAGCTTAAGTCAACAGAGCTATGAAAAGGAAGAGAAATAGTATTGCACATCCATGTAGATCAGGAGCAATATCTTTTCAGGGATTCAGACCCCCCGTTTATTCTGTTTCTAATGCAGGTCGTTAGAACTAAATTATTGCCACCAGAAGGATTTTTTTAACAGTCACTTAAATTTTGCTACAGCTGCAGTGACTATATATAATGAAGCATTAGTGTGCTCTGCTGCTTCAAGTCATCTGGGTCAAATTCTTGCTGCAAGCCTGAAGGATGCAAAATATTTTAGAAAAAAAAAACAAACCCAACCCCACCTGCAATATTTGAAACAGAGAGGCAGGAGATGTCTGCATTGGGAACCTGGAGGGATTTCACAAGGCTCGAAAACATCCTCCTGCTACTTGACAAGTATTAAAACTTTATTTTTAAAACGAAAAAAAAAAAAAAGCATCAGTAATATGTTGACTACTATAGTCTACGGAAATCAGTGTCTTCAGCAGAGGGTTTTGGCCCCGACTACACCGAGCAGTGCTGTGGAGCTGAAGTTTAAAGCACTGCTGCCATCTGCAGGGGTTTTTCCTTGATGCCACTTCAAACTTGGTGAGTTTGTGGCAATTTAAATACTCTGGAGACTTCCCCACCCAGCACCCCACGGTGGTCAGTATGTCGGATTCCATCACGATCGCTCTTTTGTTTACGCTGTACTCACTTGCATCCAAAAAGGCCAAATACATTCAAAGTTAAACTTCAAACAAGTCAAAGATAAATTTGGTCTGTAGCTGGCAATTTCATGACAATTGCTCTTTTTTAGACTATGCCCTTCCTGTGAGTCTATTTCTGCAAAATATACTCTATGAAATGTTACAAACATGATAAAAAATAAATTTTTATTATTGTCATTGTTTGTTTCACTGGAATTGCCTTTTGAGTACTGAACCACAGGGTACTGTATAATTACAGTACCTTGACTAAATAGTAAATGTCATATATGATAAATAGAATAGCATTAGGTCAGGAACTGTGATTTTTCTGCATGCTTGCTCCAGGAGTTTATAAATAAAAAAGAAGTTTAGCCTAATATAATACTTCTCTGTAATTCATGGGTTGCTTGTGGATTAGAGAACTGGCTGCATACATAGCACTAGTTATCAGTGTTCCAAACACTAGCACACAGGCAGCAACTCCATACTATATGAGAATTCAGGAAGAATAGTCACTCAAAAACAGTGACTAAAATATAATCTGCAATATGTTATGCCAAATTAAATAGCTTTGTCTCACATTATCAATGCTTCAATGAATCAAGAGTAAGAGGAGTAAAACATTTGGGATTTCCCTAACTGCAAGCAAAGAAAACATAAGTAAAATAAAAAAAAATTTTTTTTTTTAAAAAGAGTGTTCCTTCTGATACTGGCTTTCCCATTTTCCTGAAAGAGCTATAAAACAAGCAGATTCAGGCAACATGTGTTTTACCCATTAATGCCAAATAAAAAAGTTTTAAGAGACTGTGTGTGCCAGAATTGGAGGGGGAAGGGGAAGCCTGTGCTTGTTTGCACTTTTGTTTTTTTTCTTTTGAGCATTTCAAGGTAATGGAAAAGGCAGACTAAAAGTTACCACCTTTCTCTGAAGAAAAAAAAAAAAAAAGAAAAAATAAAATATCCTTCATATAAAATCGTAATGTGAAAGATATTTGTAAAGAAATTTTCCTTCTCACCTCAGGAAGCTGTGAGTCAGTAGAAGAACTTTCCCTCGATGACCAAGCTAAAATTCTGTCAGATGTATCGCCAGCGCATGCATCAGTATGTACCAATGAGAAAAATTCAAGAGGAAGATTACAGAGAAAGTGGATTATAACCTCAAATGAAAAGAAAATCTGTATACATAGAACTGATTTTTGTTTTTGCTATGAAATCCAGATTGTTCCAGTTCTCTTTGTATTTAGTGCTCCACACCTGAGCTGTTTACAGAACTGCTTTTTCCCTTGGGCAGTGAGATAGATTTACAATAGTGGTTGTCCTTTTCTAGTTCAGTTAGGTTTAAAAAATTTATTCAAAGGTTAACATTTGATCTACAATAGAGAACTTTATTTTTTTATGTATTCATTTTTTAAATGTATAAATACTCTGCATATTGATTTTCCACATTCATTTCCACAAAGCAGAACTTCAGTCTGCCCCTTCAAGCATAGTATCTCAACCCACGTGGCAGCTGGTTAAGAAAATCAGCTTTCGGTAAGGTAACGCTTTCCACAGAAACTAGTTGCCTGGGGGGAGAAAAAAAAAAGCATAATAATTAGACATTAACTTAAACAACTAAGTGGAAGGTAAAATTGCAAATAGCGCAACATTTAGTAGCTGCAAACCTGCTGTCGTGTGAGTGCAGGATGTTCCACGGACAAGTCATCTGTGCTGTTGCCTGAAAGGAGTACAGACCCCCTGGTCATGCCATAAGCAATGCATTCCTCCGTGATGCTGCTGGGTGCAGCGTCCTGGAAGCAGTGTCATGGGAATGATGTCCCTGGTTAGCAATACAGGCTGTTCTTGTAACCCTTGTTCTGCTGCTTCTTCCCCTCCTTTCTCACACATGCACTTTTCCATCCTTGCAGCATTCCTGCCGATCTTTGTATTTCTGTCAAGAATCTGTCCGCAAGGACTGGCCTGGCCGGATTGCTATGGACATAGTTTTGGGGGAACAGCTGGCCTCTGAAATGAGATGTTCTGCCACATCCCTGGGGGGGCTTTGTACAGGTGAAGGTTTCTATGTGCCCAAAGGGGATCTGACCCAGCACCAGCAGCAGAAGTCCCAGCTTCACCCTCCGGGGCAGCATCCCAGGAATAGAGACCTGCAGGGGAGCCCGGCAAGCATTTTCTCTGTCAAGACGGTGTCTCTAAAGATGATGTTGCTGCGTTATCTGATGTTTCTTCTGGAAGGGATCAAGGATGAGGAAGAGGATGCAGTCATGGCCCTGTGTGTGTCTGACAATGAACGTTTGGAACCACAACGGGACACGCTCAGTAGTAGCTTTGTGAAGCCATTCCTAGTCTGAGACACTCACTGGGAGTCCCGCTGCCCTGGCTGTAGCCTCGTGCACATCACTAGACCTGGAGAGAAACACCCACCTACGTGAGAGAAAGGTTCCACTTGTTCTATAAGGCAAGAGGTGGAGATAAGATCCCTCTGAACAGGGTGGCTTCTACCCTCAGGTTGAGATTAGAGGTGGGGGGCAATTATGGTCGCAGCAAGGGGATGTGAAACTCCTTAGGATGGGAAGTGTTTCCAGACAGAAATCTTAATTAAGGGTCTTAATGTCCACTAGGTTTGTTTTTTTCTTAAGACAGGTTACTTTAATTTCCCTTAAAAAGAAAATATCTTAATTATTTTAACAATACACGGATGATCACAGCTTTATTAAATTCTCAGGCACTGCCAGAGGTGTTTCGGGGCTCTTTTCCACAAAGCTCATCTATTGAAATCACTATTCCTCCTTCAAGCGTAAGAATCTAAATCGCCTGAAACTGCCTTTTAATCACCCTGTGGTACACCTTAATCCCAGCTGAAACTCTTCTCCAAAAAAAGGGGGCTAGGATGTTGATGCTCACCAATCTGCCAGTAGATTCTAGCTTTGCACAGTATTATTTCCTCTGTTTTGTTATATAGGGGCTCAGGAATCACAGCTGTCAAATGTTTTTCTCTAGAACTGCATTTTTAACAATATTTCAGAAGGACCACTCTTTTTATGATGTGTTGATAGCAACATTGGACTGCTGAGAGTAACTACAGCAACTTATCGGAAGATGAACCCGTCTTGCAGTGTCTGAAGATGTGAAGAAATGTCTGTGCTAAAGCAGCCTCAGAATTGCTGTTTATCTACAGCCACTGGGGATAAAGAAGCAATCTTCAATGGAATTATAGTTTCTCTAACATCAAGAAGTGACCGATTCTTCATCAAATAGTGAAAATGCAGACAGCTGTTTGAGCAAAGTCTTGCAAATTAAATTTTTTGGTCCCTCTTTTAACAAAAGAAAAGACATGAATAATTTAGCATTTGCTGCATAAGTTTTACTTCGAGATTCAAATTCATTTCCCACTGTTCTTTTCTAGGAATGGATTTCTATGAGAAAAATTCCAAGATTCCTAGTGTTACAGAGTAAGAGCAGGAAAAGTATTTGCTGTTTTCAGACCTAAACATGCAAGTATTAAATATCCAGGTTAGTCATATGTTGAACTATCTGACTCTGCTACAAGAGACTTTTCTTCTCGGATCTGTTACAGGCTAGTCTTGGTCAAGAGGGTGTAACTTTAAAAGCACGATTGCAGGCAAAGGCTGTGAAAGCAAAAGCAGAAGGGGAGATTTTAGCTTCGTGCAGACAAAAATCTCTTCCCTGAAAAACTGAAGGTGTGCATGAACTCTGGCAGCATTTTCTAGTCTGTCTCTCATCCTGTGACAGGCTTAACCATATCCGGGGATTAAAAATGGCTTGCGGATAAGCAAGCATCCTTAGCTGGGGCTTCCTACCAGAACTGTACAGGTGCAATAGGAAGTACCAGTCCTTTACTGGGAATGCTTTTGTCTTGTCCATCTTTCTGGTAATTTACAAGGATATAGCAGGATTGTTAAGGGAGATGTCATTATTGGAAGCTTGAATGGTAGGCTGGGAAAAGAGGCTGTGTCTAAGGTCTTTTCATGCTCAAGACTGTGAAGATCATAAAATGAATTTGTAAAGTTTGGAGCTGCTCTCTTCAGCCAACTGAGTGAACCTACAATGATGTCAGTGGTATACTTAAGAGAGGACCACATAGATAGTGTGGATGGATCCACTACTGGAAAACAGAAATGGAAACTTTTTTTTTTATGAAGCTTTTTATTCAATTGTTAAATAGAAAGAGGTAATAACTTAACTCTTCAGACAAAAGGGGGAGCATGGCAGATGTTTAGAATTCATACATTTATATGGCTTGGGGAATAAACTTTCTTAGGAAGATGAAGACTTCAGTTCTTGAGTTTCATACTGATCCAAGCCAGAATAGGAGCAAAGTAGGAAACATATAATTTCAGTATTCACAGAATAGGTTCTTCTTCATTACGTCAGTTGTTGGTGCTGTGTTTTCTTTGGGTCCTCACTGTGAGTGAAATGAGAGAATATTTAGCTTTCAGAGTGCTCTGAACAAATTGGAGTATCTCTAAAGTATGTAAACGTTAAATCACATTTTGTCTGACAACCAGGATTACTTTGTAGTTGATGACACATCAAAGTAGCATGGGGAGTTTTCTTACTCTTCTTTCCTTCCCTAGCTACAACAGAATTAGATGCTACATAGAGACAATGCAAAACTGCTGTTTTGGTTTGGGTATACAGTCAAGTTATTGCATTTCAATGAATTTATGCAAACTCTCTGTGGGCTTGTTCTTATTCCATAGCAAATACGAGGTCACATGACATAGCTGAGCGTTCTTTCATACTCAGGCAAGCTGCACTACCGTAGGGTTGCTGTAGGCTACAGACATACACACAGGCATTTCTTTATTCCAGCTGATGCATGCTAACTTGGAAGCCTGTGGTAACTGTATAATCGTGGCCTTAGTTATTAATTAAATGGGACTGACGAAAATGTGTCTTAGGTGGATACATTTCAGGGATCCTGACCATGGAAATACTGCCTTTCTTCTTGTGAAGGGGCTGGGTGACCTGGTTCACCATTAGATCTGTCTGTGTAATTAAAAACTGCGTCTTTTTCAAAGGAGTGATATATTTAAATATTACATTATAATTTACTCTCATTTAACTGTGCCAGTAACACTAGCAGTAACACTAAATTGATCACACCCTTAATGGTGCGTGGTGTGGAATGGCATATATCCAAGAGGCAAGGCAAACAGTGAATTGCCCAGCTAACTCAACTTGTCCCGAGTGTGGCCCCATCTGCCCAAACGAATAAATAGTATCAGTGTAGGACTGAGCCATTATATCAAAAGCAAGGTAGGAATTGGTGGCTCTTGGCACAGATCAGTTCCTCAACCAATATTTTTCCAACTGTCATGTGAAGAGGAAGGTAGAACACCTTTTGATTTGACACCAATTGTTTTTCTTTGCCATTCTCCTCATGCCCAGACTTACCAGAAGTAAAGGTGGCTTGGAAACCAGAAGCTGTATCAGCACCATCTGTGACAAACTCTACAAGCATAAGATGACTAGAACCAACGACATCATTGGGTATGTTTGATCCACAGGTCTTGTCCATTAGAACAGCAGAAGACTTGCTGGGTCCATCATAAACTTTAACATAATCACCCTCACAGCCTCTGGTAGTCTGCAGCTCAAAGGCTTCAAAGTGCAGGGTAATCTGGAAGGGAAGAGAAAAACAGCCTTTAATATACATATATGTGGCTTCTTTCATGGAGTGTCCTTTAAAACAGACCAAATCTAAGCTGTAGCCAAGCCCGAACTGGATTTGCAAAATCACAGCTCTGCAGTTGTCTTTGCCCATACCTGTCTTAAGGACATGAAGAAGTATAGACTAATCTGAAATCTCTCTTGGGACAAAGACCTTAGCTGGCAACTGGTATGCAGACAATGCACAAAATGATTAATACAGAAAAAAAAGTAAGTTCAGACATATTCCAAGACCACTGTTAACCTGTGATTACCTTTCTGGCTCGGGTTCGGATGAGCCAGACACAGTTGGTGTTATCTGAGTAATTTCTTGGGTAGTTGGCAGAGCTCAGTGACCCAGATGGTCCCTCGAGAACAGTGCTGCAGTGACCTGGGAAAAAAAAACACGTTTGCTTCAGCACCAGGCTTGCAGAAGCTTGCATTCATTTACAATTGCAATCTGTTCAGAATGGACTGGTCTCAATTTTCTGATCTGCCAGCATTCATTGCAGGGTGCTGGTACTTCTTGGTTAAAAGGAAGAATCATGTTGTCTTTATTTTCACAATAATGCCTAAGCAGCTGCATCAAAATGGGAAGTAAAGTGGTGCATGGAAAAAAGCATTAGCTTTTATTGATTAATTCCAGAGCTTAGCAAGGGATCTCTTTCTGCACCTCTCTAAAGAGTGTGAGAGGTTTCCATTCACTGCAATTGGTGACATCATTTTCCACTGAGAAGGGGAAGTCAAGTGATGCTAGAAGAGCCAAATGCAAATACGATGTCTCTGCAATGCTTACATCCTAAGATTAGGTGGAGGACTTGGGCTTTCCTCTGTGCAAGGGGTAATACTTTATTCATCATGTTTTTGAATAAATATCTCTGATTGTATGGGAGAATTTCTTCTGGCAGAGGTTAAAATTAGAGAGTTAAAAATACATACAGATTCAGAATGACAGCTTGAACACTTGAAAACTGGACAAGGAATCATGAAAGTGTTCCAGTTCAGAGGAGCCTACAACTGTTTTGGTTTGACTCAGGTCTCGAGGAACAGAGATGTCTGGCTCTTGAGCTGTGAGAAACCAAATTGCTCCAGTGAAGCACATAATGTGGTACACACTTAGGCCAGTTGCACAGCAGCCACTTATGCCAAGAGTGAATGTGTTTGATTTAATTTGGAAGCAGAAAGCATTTTCTCACTTATCACGAAGAAGCATTCTCTCCCAGAATAACCCTAACAGGTACCATGAGTTCAGGAGAATAGTCTCACAGACTTCGATGAGAAACTGCCCAAATGTCTCCATGAAGGATCTGAGTAGAAGACGAAAGGATGACTTTGAGATACTTACTGCAATTGTAAAGTTTGTTGATTTTGGCCACGTCCAAGTTGCTCAGTCCCTGCCTCTGTCCAATATGTACTGATCCATCAGGAATTGGTACAATAGTTGCTTGCCCACTGGTATTAGAGAATGTGTATCTGAAAAAAAATAAAAAAGAAGAAAAAGTGTGTTAAGTGTGTTCTCCAAGTACAATTACTTCTTTACTTCTTTCAGGATTTAATGGCATGATTTGGAGGGAGATCAAGAATTGTATGCAAGCTGTTGTGACTAACAGCGCTGTTCACATAGGTTTGATTAAGATGTCCAGCAGTAAGCAGAGTCAATTTCAAGATGCCCTCCTTTGCCTTCAAGCTCAGCTGTGAATATCTCCTTAATGGAAAGCTGAATGATAATGAATTAATCTTAGGGAGTGGCTTGTTTGAACTGACTCACGGTGTTTTTCTCAGAGGAGAAAACAGGGAAACTGGTAGTTAGGAGAGAGTTATTACAAAAATTATCTGAGTTCCAACAAAAGCAATGCCATGCTGGTACTTACGGGCCATAGTGCATTACTGAAGAGTAGTCATATGGAAGACCCAGGTTATTGGAGTTTTCAAATTTCCTGAAGTCTGATCTGTCGGCTGTAATATATAATATTGTACTTAGAGTATGCTTACTATCTACACCCTTCAGGGAAGAAGGAAGAGCTGGGAACAGTAGGATGTATCTACACCACTTTCTACATTGAGGAGTTCAAAGGTACTTACCTGGACTGATGTATTCCCACATGATCTTTACATGGTTATCCCTGTCACTGCGAGAATGTTCATGCAAGAAGCCCAGAGCGTGGTCCAGTTCGTGCTGAATTATTCCCTTCGCCATGCAGCCTCCTTTCATCACAGAGACAGTCTGTCCACCTCCAACTTTCCCATAGTGGGACCAGCAGCTAAGAGAGGCATTGAACACCAAACAGAAGACTGATGGGATTTTTATTGTCAGGCAGGCAAAGGGACAGTACAGAGAACCTCACTTCATACACATCTTGTGGGAAAGGAACCTGACCACTGTGATAGTCAGAGGCTACAGAAGGGCAAAACCAGCCTGGGCACAGAACCAAGTATGGTCATTCCTAAAGCTTCCAGGAAGCAAGGAGGTTCCTGCCTTCTGACTTTCTGTACACAGTGACTTTAACTCCCTAGAAATAAGAAGTTTTTTTCCAAAGTACTGAACCCTGTATCAGAGCTGGATCTAAGACCAATAGCACTTCCAAGCTAATGGGTGTTGAACGATTCTCTCATAGGCTCAAATTCTGACCTTGTCAGAAATTGAAATTGGTTTTGCCTGTGCAAATAAGACCTACACAAATCTGTTGTGTGTAGTGCTCAAGTATGCGTTATACCACACAGAAAACATGAGCCTAGATATTCTTTCCACCTTAATGCTGCTTTTCCATGATCTGCTTCACTTCGGTGTCTTTAGTGAGTCCCTGATGTAACCGCTGAGTCCTTGCACTAGCAAGGGGTCTGAGGAGGATACCTTGGCACTGTGATAAAAAATGAAGTTTCTGCTCTAAATTCATTCCTCTTTCCTCTCTCAGGTCATAGAGAAGGAATACAGTGAAGAATTGAAAAAACAATGTAGAAATAACTAGTTAATTTCTCACTCAACTTACCCATCGCCAGATTTAATGTTGAGGTAGTCACGTTCTGTTGTGTGTGCTATGAAGTTAATACAAGTCAGTGATTCAAATTCTGCCATGGCATCATGAATCCCTTTTATCTGGCCATCGTCTGGAGAAGAAATGGTGAATTTTGGAGGTCAAACAAAAACAATGGCAGGTGCTATTAAAATCTCATGTGTGCTCAAAAACAGGATAAACGAGGGACAGAAATGTTAGCCTAGGCTCTTTCTTGCCTTTTGCTCAAAATTAATTTCATTTAAGATATTTGTGGCCTGGCACAAAATATTTATACAAATGGATTCAGGTGGCAGCCTTTTTTTCCTCAACTACTTGTTTTAAATTGTAGTGGTGATTGTTGATGTATCTTCTGACTGTACACTTGGAGACAGCTATGGGAAGACATTTTGCTAATGAAAAGCAAGCGATTGAAACCACACTGCAATAGGTATGAACCTTATAAAGGCAGGTGTAGCGGGAATGATCATTCTTGTCTCCAAGAGACCAGACCCAAAACATTATGGATACAAACTTCAAGGAAGTTTGATATCTTTTCTTTTTCCTGTTCAGGTCTTTGTAATTTACAGATCATCTGCACTTGCACAGCACAAGTGAATCCTTAGAATTGATTTAATCAACTGTTTGTGTAACCACTAGATGTAGGTTTCTATCTGCAGCTTATTGACTAAAATCCTTTAAAAAAAAAAAAGAAAATAAATAATTATGGAAATTTACACCCACCATAAGCAGGATCCAAGACATAGGGAACACGAACAATCCCATCACTGGACTGGGGCCAGTTGCAACGGCGGCAGTTGATGGCACTACGAGTCCTTTGGGGAACTATGTCACCTTCTTGTAAGAACCGAGAGCTGTCTATAGTGAGAGAGAAAGGGTAGAAAAATCTGAGCCACAGATTGCTGGACACTGATTAAGCACATTTGGAAGTGTCACTCTCTACTCATCCTCTTTTTTTACTTTTCTCATTTTCTTCTGGCTGACATGAAGAATGGACTATTGGGCTAGGGGGACATTATCTACTTCCCTACCTTTGTTGCTGGGTCCTTAGCTAAGAGAAGAGGTGGGAAGATCCAATTCTGTTGAATGGGGTTGAGACAAGACAGGGAATGACTGAAACCAGTTCCATGGCATAGTGTCCTTTGGTACCATTTCTTTACCCATCGTGTGACACTGAATGAATGCCGTCAGATGCCTGCTCAGGAAGGGTGCTGGGCAAAGGCAGGAGGTGCCAATAAGTAAACCCAAGAGGGCAAGCAAACTGAAAAGTGAATGCTGTGTAGAGACAACTGTAGGAATGTTTGGTGTCCATGTCTACAGAGAGTAGTAAAGCTGAAAGGGAAAATGTGAGAAAGACAAGCTCATAGAAAGGGGAAGGTTTGGAAGAGTCAAGGAACAGGAAGACGGGAAAAATATTTGCACAAGCCCTCCAAAAAAATCAACAAAGGCAGACCCATTATAAGCAGGGCTTGGTAGCATTACCTTTGTTGATTTCCAGAATTCTGTCAAAAATAACTTCATCCTCGGCATCAGTCTCTGTAGGCAATGGAGATTCTGAGAAGAAACACAAGAGTGTCACTTTCTCATTACCAGAGAAAAATGAATATTTTTTAACCTGATGAGTTTCCAGAAGCTCAGGCCACATCCCAATTACATTTGGCATTAATCCAGTCCCAAGAGACATTCTCTTTCAATCTTTCTCTCCCCCTATTTTTTTTTCTTTACCTAGACATCACATTTTAAGGCCAGGAAAGTCTGTACGGTCCTGCTCAAGTGAAAAACCCTCAAAACCAATGAAATTGGAACTGTGTTCCTCTTCCAGGGGTTGGACTCATGTGCCCAGCATTAAGCACTCCCAGGAATTACAAGTAGGCAGAACCAGCCAGGTCTGAGCATCATGCAAAAAGTCTTAACATCGATAGCTTTCTGCAACCTTTGGAAGAGACTTAAATCAGGAGATTATTTAAGCAGAGCTATTTTTAGCAGAAGTAACAGCTGAGCTTTTAGAAAGCCCAAGCAGTTGGCCAAGACCCTGAGACTCTGCTTTGCATGAAATATTATGGTGAATACATTAATTTAAAATTTCTTCCTCAAGATTAATTTGTGTTAAGCATGTGTTCTTTTCTGGAGTAACTGGGTAGCTAGCAATCAGTATATCTTATCAAATACTTACAATTAGATGGAACTATACATACCATATATATCCTCTTGTGTAGTAACCTGCAAGAATAATGCATTTGTATTATCTCACCCTTTATAATACAATATAAATATTAAATAATATAAATGTTAAATTAAAAGTGTCCAGGCTACCATTGCAAATATATTCGTCTTGAAGTTTCATATATTGGGCCACATGTAAAGAAGTACCATGGTGTGGTAGGTATTCTTTGATATCTTGGCAAGTATGGATATCCTAAAGGGAATGAGCCCAGGAGACTCAGGAAATGCAATCAGATAGAGATAAGATATGGGTGGAGTACAGAAGTCTCGAGTTCACTTTCCACAATACCGAACCCCAAAATGATCAAAAGAGCCAGTGTAGCTGTCCTTACCTCAGTAGGTTCTGTTGCTGCAAAAAGGAAGAAAAAAGACAAGCAAAAGGGACAGATTAGGTTTTGAATGCAATTTCTCAGTGTTCAGTAGCACAGGCCTCCTCAGCCATGGGAATGCCTTTGGCAGGTCCCTTGGTTTGGAGGGGAATGAGGTGTGCTAGGCACAGAAATCACAGTCATGGTTAGACAAACAGCTATGAAAATTCCTGATAGATCATGCCCAGGGACAGAATCCTGGTCATTTACTATCTAAGAATCAGCAAAGCTTTTTATCAGCTTCAGTGTGGAAATTGACAAAAGAAACTAGGGACAAAAATATGCTTTGGCCCCAGATTTCACTGCAACAGGTGCAGGCTAACCAGCTCAACAATCCTCTCTAGTTTCACAGTGTCAAAGAGTAAAGTTATAAAATGGGATGAAGGCTATAATCAGTATGAGGCAAATATCCTAAGGCATCTTTCTAGTGCGACATCTTTTTGATTTCTATCAAATATCAATTGCTAGATACAAAACTGGAAATCTTATCTATAAATTTCTGAGCAGAAACTTCACTGTTAAAATATAAAAGTTTAGAAATTACAAGGACCTCCAGAGGTCATCCAGTTTGTCTGCGTTCCCTAAGGCAGAAACAGCCTTATCTCTTGTTATTCATGACCACAGTTTGTTTGACCTGTTCTTAAGTATGATGGATATGCCGCAAGCCTTTCTGGCAATCTCTTCCAGTTTGCCAATAATTGCCCTCTTCCTTGTCAAAATTTAAAACCATTATTTTTTTTTCCTATTCAACATTGACACAGAGAACATTTATGCAAATAGTTCTTATTTCTAAGCCTATCCATATTCCTTATCTTTTTGACTGTGGTTTTTTTTCAACAGAAGATGTGCCAAGCTCTGTCACAGCTTGCAGCACCTTTCCCTTTTCACAGTGGTTATTGCCCAAACGTACCAAGGAGACTTCCTCCTGTTCAGAATCTACCTAGAACCTGCAACAGAATCGATTTTATTGAACCAAAAAGGGTTCAGTCTGTTTTTCCAGACTGCTACTTCAGTTACAAGGCATTGCAAGTCCACTGTAATGATGGTGGTTTATTATAGAAAAGTTCAGACAGTTCCCACCAGCTGCATCAGAAAGATCCATGGCATCTAAAAAAATGCAGCAGGAAATCACATTTTTGAAATGGGTGGACCAGATTCATAATTCATGCACCCGAGAGGCACTAAATTAATTGATAGTCAAAGTCAGTGGAAATGAACCTGCTAACACCTTTTTAAAACCCAAATGAGACATCACAGAAGGCACCTGCCATGCCCCTGATCAGACTAACATCTGGTGTGATACAACTTTCAAAATGATGAAGTTCACTTTTTACCTGCACTGTAAATACTGAACGATGTCTCAAAAGGCACAAAACCCAGTAAGAATGGTAAATTAAAACCCATTGTGTGCGTTTGTCCCAGTAGCCCTTCAACTCAACAGTCTCAACAACTGACTGCTTTGAACTCCAGCAAGCGTGTCACTCAGCCAGCTCCAAACATACTGAGCAGCAATTTTACAGCATCCCTTTGTTTCCGTGCTATAAAGGACAGCTCAAAGGAATAATTGGTCAGTTTTCATGAGCCGCTTACTAGCTCTGACTATGTCAAACACATTTTTCCAAGGTGTTCTCTTCTCACAACACACCACCCCTGACGTGGCAGTTTCCTGCTGTAGTTAAAGGCTACCTGGAGATTCATTTCAATTGACCTTCTCTGGAGATCTGCAACAATCTGTTTTGGGAGTTGACAAAGCTGTTCAGCTAAGCCCGTGCTATTTGTTTTCTACCCCAGCACAAAGCAAAAGTTTTCTCTGACACCTGACATCATTTTCTCTTTCTGCTGCACCAAGGTAGGCAAAGAGGCAAATGAGTAGCAGTCTTTTTGTGACACTGAACGGAAAGGTATCAAAATGTCATATTAGAATATTATTTTCAAGCCTGTGAAAGCACATGTAAATTAACCTAACAAACCGTACCCCAAAAATACGTGTAAAGCACACTCTGTGTGAAAATGCATTTGCACCCAGCCCAATAACAAATTAGGAAATCTTAGAGCACTTATCCATAAGTGCTCTAAAGTCAAAAGTCACTCACACACCAACAAAGTGTATGACACACAGCCAAGAATGAACAGTCGTTATTAAAATACGGGATAAATCCTACTTACTTGTTGTGCTGTTCTCGTAGTTCTCCTGCAAAACCAATAAGTCAAAAGCATTATTTTTCCATAGCTCATAAATGCAGCAGTAACAGCATCAAAATCAGGCCAAAGGGAGAAACTGAATTCTTAGATTGGCTTCATAGAGTATTATATTACAAATATTTTTTCTTATTGGGAAATTTATCAAAAATGGGACTCCACAGCCTCACTCCAGGAAGAAGAGGTCAATTAGAAGACCAAGCACGGTCGCATAGAACTGCTCTCACCAGAATAGGGAAACCCAGGGCAACGTGCAGCAGAAACGCAGTTAAGACCAGCAACATCTTCAGAGCCATTCTCCAGTCCTGATAGAGCACCAGTCCTTGTCTTTGTCTCTTCTGGATCAGGAGCAGGAGAGCTGCCCCTAGATATACCAGCAGAGCCTGCCCTGCCGGGGCTGAAAAAAACCTGCAGCAGCCAATGAGGAGCAGGAAGCAAGTTTCTTTTGTATCCTCAAACAGCTCGATTTAGCCTCTGGGCATCGCTGGGTGCTGTGCTATTGCTGTCACTGTGATCTATAGCATCCCTGTCTTCACATCCTCATTCATGCTGCTCTCCAGACCTGGGTGAGCCTCATGCTTGTGCTGCCATGCACCTCCTCTGTTTCTCGGTGGGATTCCTCCTGAAGTGTTCAGTTTGACCAGTACCACCTTGTGCCTGGATAACTTTCCAGAGTACTGTACTGGTGAGATTTCAGATGGTGCGTGGCTTTTTTTCTTTATGTCACAGAAGGCCACAACAGTATTGTGTTGCTTTGGACCATAAAACACACCACTACTACACCCGTGTCTTCCCTTTTCTCAGCTTACGGTTCTATGAGTGGAATTCTTGTTTCCTCCTCTGCATTGCCTGATGTTTCATCACATCAGGGACATTACCTGTGTTCTGTAGTTTCTGTCAGTCTGACAGTTGTAGGTGCCCTGGCAAGAGAGGGGGAGAAAGACAGCAGCAGCAGCACTTCTTCTTGTTTTGAGAATGATTAAAGGATCTATGGCTTGCTGGAGTGTGCTCCTCCAGAAGTGAATGTAGGAAGCTGTGAGCAGACCTAGCAAGAAATGCTCATAGGAGGTAAACCAGCAACCTCTTATCGCAATCTCTTCTCACAGCAAAGCTCTGCTTGGTGAAGGTGCTGTAGCTGGGAATTGTCTGATCTCTGATACACACTTGTTTTTTGTCAGTTTCCACACAGGGAGAAGGAAACTCAATTCTAGAAGGTACAGATTCTGTCTCTAGACCATGCCAGTGCTCAGGTACCCTCAGAGTAAGTTTTAACTCCACTCAGGCTGTGATTCCTTCTTTCTGTATAGAATGAGATGTTCTCGAAGTTATCCATGTAGGGGAATGAATCAAATAGCAGCAGAGGGCTTTCCACCTATCTGCCACCAAATCATACCCAGCCAGGGCTAGGAGTTACACGGAAACGTAATCTGAATTGCATTGGTGGGGATTACTCTTCATTTTAGCAGAGGAGAGCTCACTGCTGATTATTTGAGGAGAGTCTGAGCTGACAAAGTCCAGGGATAAGCTCTCATCACCCCCGCAGGGAGGCAGCGTAGGGGAACATGACTTTTTCTGTCCCTGCACTCTGGCTGAAGTAAGGTGTGCCGGCACCAAATGATAGTAAAAAGCCGGGTAGCACATGGTCCTTGTGGTCATAAAAGAAAAAGGATCAAGCAGGCACCATCAGCATGCTAATCTTGCTGACACGGGCAGTTTGCGAATCCTCTGTGTGCACAAATGTTTGCACTAAGCAATGCTAAGTGCTTTTCTTCATGTTTGGGTTTCATAGGGATGAAAATCTTCCTTGTGCTGTAGCAAAGTTGTCCAGCTCTGGTCTGCCGTCCGAGAATGGTTCTCTGGGTTTCTCGCTTAATACAAGAGCAAAACAGATGTCTACGATGCCAGATGCCTTAGTATGCCTGGACATCCCAAAAAGCCACAGCAGAATGGGACTGGTGTCTAACCTGCTTCCATCTGTTTAGGGGAAAAAAGGAAAGGTCAGACCGCCCTCAGGGGAAATCAGTCCAGGAGCAAAAAGACAGATCAGAGATAGTGAGGTAATAAAGCAAAGTTAAAAAAAACCAACATCAAACAACTTCAGAATGTCAGTAACCTTAACATCTTCGTAGCATGTTATTGGGAAAATACTACAGCCTTCTGAGTGACTGCCTGCACCCAGGAAAGAGTGGGGGAACTAGGCTGGCAAAAAGGATGCTGCAAGTCAGCATATTAGCGTGCCCAGTGCAAAATATTAAGCAGTTCATCGGAGAGGTTGATGAGTGCCACCTTTTCCATATGCTAACACTAAATGATGAGGGGGGAGATTGCTGTTGTGATCAAGAATGCGGCTGTAAATGCTGCAGTTGGCAAAGCATGCATGACAGAGGGAGGGGGAGTGCGGACCCTCACCCCTGCTGCCCATCCTGAAGATCCTATCAGCTTTGCTTTGTGCCTGATGTGTTGAATCAGTGCTAGGTTGTTTTCCTAAGTGGGGGAGGAATCGTCAGCAGTCTGGTTTTCACTAATCAGAAAAAAATTACCTATTTCTTTGAGACTTTACAGAAATAGGACATGGTTTTACCAGATGTAGTAAAGCTGGTATCTCTAGCAGAAAAAGTGCCACAGAAATTGTCTTGAAGCTTTAGGAACCAAAGAGAAGCTGTCTTTGCATGTATAGAAGAAAAGCAGGTGGGACATTTTGTCAGGACTAGAGTTCTCTCACCTGTATATCCCAGTTTCTGGTGGACAGTAGGGACCACACAGATTTTGCAATAATAATGACTGGCAGGTGTCCAAAACAAACATGAAATGTCAATAATTACTTGGACAGTGTCAGAGTTTGGAAGAAGTCTGTCAGCAAAAAGAGCACTGCTCCTGAAAGACCATTACAAAAGTGGGAGTTATGCCTGAGGACATACACTGATTTGCAGAGACCTGTATCCATAACCAAGAAAAGATTTTACAGCCCTACCAATGAAAGTATATATTTTCTCCTCTGGTACACATGGGAATTCACTGTAAAGGATACATAGCCAAAATCAAAACAGCAGATGTATAAAAGTTACAACCCTTCTTTCAGATTTTGCTCCATCATATGTCATTGAGGCGTATGTTATACAATTGTTATTCTTTATGGAGTGTTTCACTGTAAGCAGCTCTCAAAATCTAATGTAAACCATCAAGACCTAGTTACAAGAAAGAAATAAAGCGTCTGTAATGGCTAACTGCTAACCTCTAAAACTACTAACTGCTGCGTAGTAAAATGCAGTTAAAAGTAACTCTAGGAAATAAAATAATAGACACATTTACATTGATTTATATATATGTATACAGCTTATGGAAATTATGTGGTAGCTACCATACCTAATTCATGGCAAGATATCTAAAAAATCTTAAAGGTTAAGATAAGATACGTTAAGATATCTAAAAAATCTTAGTGGTGGCTTTACCAAAACCAACATTATGATCTACAACACAGAACTAAAATTGCTGTGGATTGGCATCATGTAAACAGACACCACACAATTGCATTTACAGTCTGGGGTTAATGACAAGCCTGAGCCAGGAATTTATTATTTTAGACAGAACTGCTCAATCTAATTTCTCAGGAATGTCTGCTTTGTGGGGCATTTTGGTATTTTGGCTCACTTTATTTGGAAGAGGAATTCTGGTTTCAGCTCAGCTCTGGGCTCATTCATTCTGAACCCCAGTCCTCTGGCCAGGAAGCCTGCTCCCATGCGCTGCTTCCAGGTCAGTGCTTTTTAGTCCCGCTGTCACTAATTCCAGGTGTTATAACACCATCACATAGTTCACTTCCTTTTCTGCGGTGTGTTTTTTATCAGATACGTCTCAGATATAAATCCATTCTCACACAAGCTTTTTCTATGCTGACTTAAAGGACTTGCAGCCCTTTAGTCTTATAATTCAACTCTTCTTGCTTCTGCATTTTAATTCCTTCCACATCGCCCATACCTTTTTGGTATTACAGTGATTAGGAGTGGATAATCTCAGCTGAATTCACGTCAGCCAGTATTACACTTCACAGGTTGAGATGCTTATTGAAGTGCTGGCAGCTTCTGAGGGTCTCATCGGGAACCAGCATAGACTTCAAGTCCCTGTAGAGAAGACAGACATATGCCATAAGAGACACCTCTAGATAAGGAAAAGTGTGGTAAGGAGCTGTTTCCCACAGCCAAGAGCACACTTGTTATATCAAAAAGGTTTACTTGTCCTTCCCCACACTCCTCCTTTAAATCCTTCTGTCATTAGAAGAAGAGGGACAACGAAGAAAGATTTATTTTTTCTTTGTAAGAGAAAAATATGCAGTCAGTAAAAACAAAACCAGGGAAGAAACAAATCGGAAAAGTCAAAACATTGTAACTTTTAAAATATATGTTGAAACAAAACTGATTTTCATTTCAAAATCAGATTTTGTGGCTAAATTTAGTGAAACATAATTTAGCAATTAAACCAGAATTTGTAATGATGTATGGTCCAATGATTATTTGGGCTGAGGGAGAGGAACGGAGGTGATGAAACTGGAGGCTTAATTTGAACAACTCTAGTAATGAACTTCTGATTGCCTTGAAAAAAAACAATGAATTCCTTTCTTTTATCAGTAGAAGCCATCTGATTTGTCTGCTGCCCTTAGGTGAAGAATGGATGGATCAAAGGTTTTACATGATGTTTCCAGCTTGCAGAACACTGTTATGCTGATTGCAAAGGAATCCATGGGATGAAGTAAGGTGAGAGCTGTTGGAGCAGTGCCTGGGGTTATCTTTGGTCCCTCTGCCCTCTGAAGAGAGACACGCCATCGCCGGGTGGCTGCCCCGGCTGCACACGTACAGCACCAGGGAGGTCTCCTGTCTGTGTCTCCTTGTGACAGATTGCGCAATGCCAGCCAGCCCTCCTGCTCGGTTTCATCTTCTGTGAGAAAGGGCCTCCTTTTACCAAAGGGTAGCTCTTGGTCCCACTAGCTGTGCTATGGCAGTCACCTTTGTGAACACTTTTTTGGTGATTTGACTGTGGGAACCGAAATATCATCTCATGTCCTCTTCTCTGATGAGAGCACGGGAGCCGAGTGTGTGTGCTGGAAGTGGAAAGCACTACATCTCTGCCTCTGCTGGACACAGATCTGCCTGATAAAGAGTCCCTTGGTAACTCTAGTCGTTGTCTCTCACCCTGGAACAAATGTGCTCCTATGCACTATCATCACCATCAGCTAGCCACAGTTCACTGACCTCTTTTTTTCCTTTTCCTTTGTACATCATCAGAAAGGTCTACTGCCTCTCTCAATACTTTTGCTTGTCATTCACTTACGGGGTTCCTAAATATTTTGTCTCCAGGATTTTTGAGGATCTCAATAGGAGTCTCAGGAAGACAGTTTCGGTTTTACTGCATTTTTCTGAATGTAGGTTCCCTGGGCAATGTGAGCCTCGCAGTGAATGACACACATTTATCAGGTTAGCACATGGCTTTGCTTCCTCTTCTGGGAGGACAATTTGTAGTTCCTCTCCTGCCTCCTGGGCAGGTGAGCTTGAACACCTTCCCCCATTACTTCTGACTTTATCCACAGAAAAGTACTCTGGGGAAAGTTAAAGTGCCTTTGCACTCCCTGTCTTGTTTTAAGAAGGGCACATAGTAGTGACTAAAATATTGACATTGGAAGGATTGGTTAATAATAAACTTTCAACTGTTAGATAACAAAGCATCTGCTTGTTGCTCCTGGAAAGAGAACATTTGCCTCCAAAGAAGAAACCATTGATCTTTGACAGCTTTCACCACCACAACTGACAGAGCACAGGCTCCTGGACATGGCAGGGCAGCCAGCCAGGTGGTTTTGCTCATTGTCTGTTGTGTGTGCATTAGCAAAACCCAGCGGGTCTCAGGCAGCCAGACGAGGGGGCACGGTCTGGCCCAGGGACCTGGGGTCTGGACTGGACCAGCAGGGTCTGTCACCCCATCAAGTTGGATGGAGGTGCTGTTGCAGAGCTGGGGGCAAGAGGGCAAATGACTGGACTAGCAGGTTTGCTGCAAGGGACGCTGGAGGAGCAATGGTAGAACTGTGGCAGGTAGGGGAAGGATGGGAAGGAAGAAGGAAGGAAGTTTGTGCAGCGCAGCCTCAGCTGGGGCTAAGCTCACCTATTGACTCTCTTTGCTGCAGTTTAGCTTTTTCAAGGAATTAATTCACATTTTAAAATCTCCAACAACAACTTGAGATTTAACTGTATCATCTGTCACAGGAAACCCCCCTGCATCCTCTTTCAGTTTCTGACAGCTGCTCATTCAAGGAACAGAGGATTGCCTCTTTCATTGTGCTGTGCTAGGGCTCCTGCTATCACCACATACAAATACTCCATAAATCATTATGGATTTACCCTTCCAACACTCCCACCTGGAAAGGAAATAAGATTATTTTTTTTCCCCCCATTTCACAGCAGGAGGAGCTGAGGGAGTACACAGGCACACACACTGCCACCCCTACTGATTTAGACTGACAGCACAGTTTGGGCTGGCAGGGACCATGGAGGCTATCTAGTCCCACCCCTGCAACTGAGCAGGGACACCTTCCACTCCATCAGGTTGTCCAGAGCCCCGTCCAACCTGACCTTGAGTGTTTCCTGTGCCAGTGTTTCACCACCCTCAGCCTAAAATATTCCTTCCTTATATTTAAACCTCTCCTCCTTTAGTTTAAAGCCATCACCCCTTGTCCTGTTGCTTGTTTATCCCCATCTTTCTTGTAAGCCCCCTTTGGGTACTGAAAGGCCGTAATCAGGTCTCCTCAGATTTGGTCCAGGTCACCCAGGAATTGCAGGATTTTCCACCACATGGCTTGAAAGGATCCCAGAGGAGGTGTATGCCAGTCCAGTGCCTTCATCATTCCCTTGGTGAAGGGGGGACCTAGCAGGGAACAGAGGATGACTGCTACCCGAACCGTGACCGATCTATCCACTATACTTCCCAGGGAGCTGGGGCCACATTAACCTTGGCTTACAGCTGTGATTATATTAAAGGAAAAGCTTTCAAGGGGGCATCTCTTTTCCACTCATCTGCAGTCACTCTGCCATTAGTTACTGAACACATTAAAGGGACATGTCCAAATTACCTAGATGACCACTTTTGAAGTACTTACCAGCGTGCTCTCTGTTGCTCGATGAACACATCAAGCAGGCCCTCTCCCTAGAGAACTTGCAGTCGAAATAAATTAGAGAGGCTGTTTTGAGATCTTCTGCTGGAGAGAAAAGCCTAGCTATGCTTTCATATTTAATTTATTTTAGATTGATGTAATTAGCTGATAGATGCATGCATGGCTGAACTTTAATCTGAGGGCTTTCAAGTCTAGCCTTCTGGCTCCAGATTTATCTTTGCTGTAGTTTCCATTCTCCTCAGTGGAGTCAGTTTTGGCTCTCAGTTCACAGGCTTGTATGCTGGAATTTTTTTTTTGTACTGGAAGGTTTGAACTGCAACTCTGATTTCTTACAGGGATAGTTCTGTTGTGGATCTGCAAGTGAAACAGTGGGAGTTCAGCAACAAATCAAGCTCATGGTGCTCTGAGAAATTTTCTACTTGGAGGTCTACTCCCATCCTTTATGTATGTATCTGTTTTCTGTCTCTGATAAGGAATGTCATAAACAGGATCAGCGAGCATATTTGTGTTCCTCCTTTAAATAAGTAAACCTTTTGTAGGAAATGGAAGAAGTGGATGATGTGGAATATTCAAAGTGGCTTGTTTCTGTGAAGGAGAGAAGGGTGGAGTATTTAACACCTTCTTTCTTCTGATAATCTTTTCTGATCTAGCAGAAAGAGACGCCCATGTGTTACTCATTTTGGACCATCGCAAAAAGGAGAAGAGAATGCCAGAGTTCATCTCTCCAAGAATTTATGAGGGCCATAGATGCAGTCTCTGTGTCTTGCCATTAGATGAATGATCCATTACCAGACCATTGCAGTCTGGTATCTTGAGGTCTGACAAAGAAACATCACACCACTAAGGTGCTGGTTTATGTGATGACATAACTGAAAAAAGTAAAATGTAAATAAAGAAAACAAATTACAAGTATCAAATGATCAAATCAACCTTTTTATCCAGTAAACTGAACTATCCAGGAAAACTTTTGTCATTTTTTTGCCTAATCATGCAATTAACTGGGCAGCAGCCTCAAGGACCTACAGGTCCTCACAGGACCAGGACCGTACACATTTCTGCTCATTGATTAAAATGGTCAGAAACTGAAACTAATGGGGATGCTCTTTGCTGTCAGTGAAGGCAACAGCTCATAATTTGGGCTGACTATGAGACAATGATAACTTTTCCACACTCCAGTGTATGGTTGCACTAGCAGATGGTTTGACTGCTAGCCTAGGGTGATTTAAGCAGCCTGTCATTAAGCAGTATTTTCACTTAAATTCCCCACACTCTACTGCTTGCACACACATCTTTGCTGTCAGCCACTTGCTAGGGGTGACAAACAAAGCCTAGGAAAAGGGGAGCAGTGGTGTTTCTCCAGAATGATAGACAGTCACTGGCACTTTGAGTGCATTTCCCCTGGGATCACATCAGAGTGGGTCACTCCCCCCAGGAAACTCTCCTTCCCCAGCCCAGGTTCCTGCTGATGGTTAAGGGGCTCCCTCACCTCTCTCCAGAGCTTCTGCTATCCTCTGTCATTAAAGCTGCTAAGGACTTACCACTCTTCTTCAGGTGGTATGAAGGTCTTAGTACCTTTGCAGCTTGTGTGTCCTTCTCTTAAGTAAAAAGGGGAAGTGGAGGGAACACCAGGCTGAACCTTATACTGAATAACGAGCCCTCAATTTGTGACTAAGTGTGCTCACCTGGCCAGGTTTGGAGGGGAGTGACAGACAAGCTGGGGAGAAAACAGGACACTGCCATCTCTTTAGCTTCTTCTCATCTGCCTTCCTTGCCCCAAACCTTTCCTTACGGTGCACAGCACACTCCTAACTGAGGTCAGGGCTCTGCACCCTGTCCTGCCCATCAGCAGTGCCACTGGGCAGAGGCAGTGGTGACAGGCTGTCGTGTGCCGGTAATGCAGCATGAGAAAGGGCTGGCAATATTTGCTGTCGGGTAGCTGTAGCCTCGTTTAGCCTTATGGTCACTCTAGTAGGTGAATTTCTGATTTTGCCAGAGGTAAAGATCATTGCCACGTTTGGAAGTGATTCTGTTCTGTGGCAACACAGGCAAAAGGTTTTTCTCCTTTCTCATGAAACACCAGAAATCTCATTTAGAAGATCAAGCTACAAATTTGCAGCTTTGGGTGAAGAAACTCCAGCTGAGGACCTTCTTCCTTAGTAGACTACTTGGGCATTTCTGCAGAGTACAGCATTGTAGCGGGGGGCTTCTGTGCCCCATTGTTTCTCTGTCCTGAGCTGTGCAGATCTAGGCAAACTGGGAGAAGGATCTGTAGGCAGCCATCCCTCCTCCGCACCTTGCCACGCGACCGTTGAAGATTACACAACTGCTCCTGTTCCAGAGACAGGAGCTGACCTTTCCCTCCTACTGTCTGGTACCAACTGTCTCTCAACTTTGAACAGAAATTTTGACACAAGTTTCACGTCTTTTGCCACAATTTAGGTGAAAAGCAAAATTTAAACTTTGTTGGAACAATAATTCTTTCTTAAATCATAGCTTTGGGGTGATTTAATCTTAATCACATCCTTTTGTCTGAAAATGCCACAGAACATCTTCAGTGGAATTGGTACTTCAGATGAGTTAGGCTGTACAGATGGCAAGAAGAGCCTGGTATTGACAGAGAAGATGCAAACTGCTGCTGATGCCATTTGAAATATGACAGTGGGAATGGATTAGGAAAAGATCAGGTGGAGATAAGGTATTGAGGAAGAATAATTATCTATTCTCTCAGTAGATAATGGGTTCTCATACAGTAAGGACAAGAGAAGAAGACCTACAAAACGAACAGATACAAGAAGAAGAAGAGGAGGGGGAGGTTCATGAAAGTAGAGGGAGGATATAACTCAGTTTCAAAAGTCACGCATGTGTCCAGGAAAAAAGGACAGAGGGAGCTGGCCAGGGGAAGCACAGCAGTGGAGTAGAGACTGTGGAAAGCGGAGTGGCAACAACTGAGTCAAGTCAGGGAATTCACAACAAAGGTTTTACTCTTCACTATAACTGTGGCAGATTTCCTCCTGCTTTACTCAAGGGAAGAGCCTCTGACCCACTTTACAGTTCTGGAACTGGAAAACAATTGACTCCAGAGTTGTGAGGGGCTAGGGAGCAGCTGGGACACAGGGAGCCCCGGGGAGAGGACTGTCCTCTTGGAAGTGCAATTTGGGCAATTGTGAAAATGAAATGAAACAATTCCCTAGAGGTACTGAAAGGAACACACACGAGAGGCCTCCTTTCAAATTTGGATGTAACTTTTCCAGTCTAATGTGAGAGGAAGGTTCTGCCATGGCTGCTTTGGAGATGATTGAAAGTTGTGCATAAAGCAAGCACAGCCTGCTGGGGCAATCCCACGCAATGCCCGGTGCTTGCCACCACAGAAACACCTAAATCCCGAAGGCAGGTGGTGGCTATCTCAAGATCATTTAGATTAGAGCTGACTGCAAAGCTGTCAGCGATGGTGCTGGCTGAAGCATGAAGTGCGAAAGACCTATTGCTCTGTTTCACACTGGACAAAAGTGACTCTGAGGAGCGATTACCAGGACGAGGTCAGATCTCTCTATGATTTGAAAAGCTAAAAATAGCACATATTTCTGCAGACAGCAAAACCAATTTGCAGTCTCAACTATTTCAAAGGAAGACATGGAGGTCAGGCCAGTCACAGCAGGGGAGCAGCGAGGACACCGTAGGCATGGGCGGGTGCCGCTCTTTGCACTCACTGTCAATAAACTCCATGGAAGGTGTCTATCTATCGTGATAGCTGGAGGCTGTTTTCCGAAAAGGCTGTTTTTGCAGAGGGTGTTTGCAAGGTCTCTTTGTCTCTTGACTGGAACATCTGGGTAAACACGATCCTCGATCCTCCGCACCAACTCTTCCTGTCGGAGCCCTGTCTGCACTTTGTACAATACCAGTGCTACAGAAAGCGTTCCAAAACCAGACGAAAACTTGTGGGTCACAAGCCATCGCTAGAGGTGAACATGAGCAGAAACATGGTTTCTCAGAGCTAGAAACTGTGGGTCTCTCTTATCTGTAATGATTTCCTCTATTCTTTTCTCTGTCTGTATGTCAAGGAGCAGGATCAAGCAATGTTGTCTTAGGGAAATCTGTTCCTGTGGTGTTCTTGATATTAATAACAGTACAAAAATCACTGCAAAAAGTGATCCACCATTTGGCACTAGGAGTTACCACTGCTGAGGTACTGGCAGCTTCTGCTGATGGGGGTACCTAGCACAAGACCCCAATAAACACAGAGAGCCAGCAGATGGAGCAGGTCGGCTCGCAGTCGGTTCACTGTGATTTCCTGCCTGTGCCTCTTTGACAGGGGGAAGGAGTACATGAAAACTGACTGAGACTCAAAGGAAATGTGGAAAGAAAGAAGACGAGGCCAACAGCTGCTGCCAAACTGCTACTTCACATGAGTCAGTGACTCAAAATAACATTTCCAAAAAAGAAGCTGATGATTCTCAGGGTTTTACCTAAAATACGTAGGAAACTAAATTTGTCCAGCATGTCTGCTGGAATAGCCACCCAGGATTAGACCACAGGCTTCTCTGATCCTATAGTTCTTATACGGGAGTTGGGAAGTTGATTCCTAGCCAGTTTCCCCAGTGCACTCAGGATTTCAGAGACCCCTTTCTTTTCCCCTTGCAGTATCTCTTTTCCAGGCTGAGCAGTTGTAGCTTGCTCATTCATTCCTTATGCAGAAGTTGTTCCACACCTTCAATCATCCTTTCTGATCCATCGATGAACTTTTTTTTCAGTTTGGTGACATCTTTTTTTTAGACTGAAGAGGCAAGAACCGCACATAACATTTCAGGGAAAGGCAATCTGCTCCCAAAACAGAATTAACTCACACGAAAGCAGGTGTTGCTTTGGCCATTATGTTACTAGTTTGCTTCCTGCACTGCAGTGAAAAACATGACAGTGTTTTTTTATGAGCTTTTATTTTCTTTCTCTGACACTTTCTTCTGCAGCAGCAGTGGTGTCTGTGGTCTGGTAGGCAATGGGATGAGGAATGCAGCAAGGTGGAACACACAACCACCAAGCCCTGCTGCAAATTCAGAAGGACTGCTTGCCTCCTTTGGACTTCTCCCACATTTCTACCTCCTAAACACCTGTTGTATGTTAGTTTTTTTTCAGAATGCTTAATACCACACAGTGCTTTACACGCTGCAGCATGGATTCTATGGCTCCCATGGAATTTAGCTGCAGAAGTGAGCACCCGGCTCTTGTGCAAATCAGACCATAAGGTACCAGGCTGGGTGTACAGAAAATGAGAAAGAAACATGTAATTATTGTGGATATTTCCCGCTGCTTAAACCATAAGATCAGCCAGCAACCCGGAATCTTATTTTTCTTTATCTACTCCTTCGTTGGAGGGGGACACATAAAAACCAGCTGCTTTCAGTATATAAGCCTGATTCATTCCCAAGAAGAGAGCATCTTATCATCAAACTATTCAGAGTTCATTTGGAAATAAAATGGTACGTCATCCTGTACTTAAAGATTTAAAGACCAGGCTGACATGGAAGTATATAGAACTAAGGCTTTACAGGCAACCATAATTCTTGAATTTCATGGCTTTGCTGCTATAACATAGCTAGAGATACAATTTTAGCTAAAACTATGCTTTTCTCTACAAACTATTCTTTACAGAAGTGGGGTTGTAAAAAATTGAAACTCTAGCATGTTAACCAACGCTTAAAAGAAACTGTAAGAAAACCGTTGTCACCTCTGGGAGGCAGCATTTTATTGAAAATACACAATGTATAATTCGGTGTCTGACATTTCAGAAGGTTTTGAGGCTTCTCAAATCTCCTGTGATTATAAAAAAACAAACAAACAAACAAACAGTAGAAAATAAATAAACACATACTTGCAGTGGAACTACCTGTGCAAAAATAAGCTCTGCTTCTCCAGCAGCAAGAGCCAATTCTCAGACAAAATGGAGACAACGAGGCACAAAATGCACCCTGTTTTCCTGGGTTTTCAGTAGTAAGTCAGCAGAATTCCATGGAAAAGTGGGATATCTGGGTTGTTCATCTGCTGTCAGCAAGATACCCTCCTCCATTTAGGAAAACATTTGCTCATTTGCTTAACTTTACCTGCAAATTGGGAGCATGCTTAACCTTGCGCTTGCCAATTTACTGACCAACACTCTCAGTTGCATTTGCAGTGATTTATTTCTCTTTCTTTCATCCAGGTCTGTCCTGAGCTGGAGCTGACATTTTCTTTCTGAATCTCCATTACTGAGGTGCTAGGATTTCACAGGAAAGGAGTTCACCTGGTGAAGCACAGACAATGTTTTCTGCTGGGCTTTGTGTTCCGTTGTGACTTTCTAAAGCACAGCTGCTTTTCTCTTTGCAGATGGCCCTTCGGTGCTCTCCAAGGAACTGTCACTTTTTGAAAACCTACCCCACACATTAATACTCTAGTACCATCCCGAGCAGATCCCATGCAAACATGAAACAACAGAAGGCACCACACTGGTAGTTAAACATCAGCCTAACTTGGAACTGAATGGCAAGAGTTCCCATCAAAACAAGCGGCGCGACACTAGCCTTGATTTCAAAACTACCAATGACAGAGAGCCCTTTGCAATCCCTTGGAAACTGCTCCCACAGAAATTACGCCTATTGTTGGAAATCTGCAAGACCTTTTTACTCTAGATTTTGTCTGGCATCAGCTTCTGGCCACTAGCTCCTGGTAACGCATTGTTTGCTCAACAGAAGAGGACTTGTATTATCAAAGATTTATTCTCTAGCTGGGTACTTAAGGATTTTGACCAAGTCACCCCTTAACCTTTTCATTGATAAACAGACTGACCCCCCTGAGGCACCCTGATCCACTGCCTTCCAGCCCTTTTTTTTCCATAGATCTCCTGAATCCCGCAGACGGTGGTCTCGGGACAGCGTAGGATCCCAGTATAGATTCATTTACCATGAGCCCACGCTGCACCCGTGCAGCTAGCCATACCCTTTTGCATGCTAAATCCTTCTCGTCATCCTGAGGGTCGCAGAGTGGCAAAAGGATACACAGGCAGCTGGCAGGAACTCCTCTACATCTGGAGGCTTCAGGAGCTCTGTGTCCATTAATACCAGCTGAAGCACCACAGCTTGAAGCTCGTTTTCTGGAGATTGATCGTGGTATATCCCCCTTTTGGAAAATGATTCTTTGCTCTTCTCTTAATGACTTAATTTACTTGATTTCTACCTACAGGTCTGTTTCAGTGACAGTGATGAAGGGGCCAAACCCACATTCTTTTCTTTTCACAAATCTTCCTTCTTTTCATTNGCATATAAATACGTAGAGACAACTGCATTGTCTTAATAGCGCTGGAAAAGATTATTTCAGTGGCCTCTAATACTTCACCGTCTGGTGGAGGAAACCACTTGGAGGAACACAAAATCTCTTTCTTAATGTATTTACAACCTCAGGTAACAGCATACAAAAGCGTAAGGAGGTAGATGCAGTCATTGTCAGCATAAACCTTTCACTCTCACTTTTGTTTTCACAGTGCTTCATTTTCTTGTTAAAAAATGCATATGACAGCCGTAAGTGGTGCCCAAAGTGGGGTGGTGTAAACACTTTACTAGGACCTAGCAAGCTATTTTAGACCATCATCCTGTTCAAACTGTCCCATTTCTGCTGTACAGAATCTCGTAACAAGTCAAAACAAGTGAAAACATGAGCTTACACCTCAGGCTAAATCTGACTGTTGTGAGGATTTCCTTGGAAAAAAAAAAGCCACAAAAACCACAAAAACAAAAAAAACCCCACAGAACAAAACCAAGCAACCCTCTCTTTCCCATTTTCCCATTTCAGACTATTAACTCACAGTTCTGCCTGGTGAAAAGCCTCAGTGAGAATCAGAGTATCTCTGACAAATACCAGCCCCTGACGGAGAGGGCTGCGTCTGCGAAAGCACTGTGCAATCATCTTCCGTTCAGAGGTATGGTGGCTTTTCCCTGTGGTAGTGAGGGATTCTGGAACTTTAATTTGCATCTTCTAATGCCAGAATAAAAGTTGCAAATCCTTGACCTGCTTCTTTGAGTGGCTCGCAATTGCATTAAAGGGATTTTTTTTTCTGGTAGGGTGTGAACTACAGCCAGGCAATACAAAAGCTCTTGTAATTCTCCATGTGATCTGTACTACCAATTCTTCATTCAGAGAAAGCCTCTTTCATAGAGCAAATGGACAGAAAGGCCCAAAACTTCAGTGGGAAAGCTCACAGCAGGAACGAAGATTCTATAAGCACCAAAGGTTGTCCAGTGCCTTTTATTTTGTCATTACAGAATATTCATGTCTGAAGTATCAGGAGCTGAAAACCATGTAGATATTTTTGTCATTATTATACATGTCTTGCATCCGAATCTGCAGAAAATATGTGGATAGAATGACTATAAAATATGTTGTCAGGCCTGAACCTGCCTGTAAAGTTTAGCTTGCACAAACAAGCTTTCATCTTTCTGCCTTGGCAAGTCTCTTTCCAATGGCAGACTTCACAGATAAAAAAAGCGATGTGATTCTGGACAATATCAGCGTGAATGGCCAGTGACAAAGGTCATTAGCCTGGCCCCATTTTAGCCTCCTGCTTTAAAGAAAAAGAAATAATTTTATTATTGGCTGTTAAAACCGGCAAGTGTAAAGCTTACTTTGAAGTACATTTACGGTCCAACTGTCTTTAGAACAGGATGTGTTAAAAATAAGCAACCATGACAGATAGATGCAAGGCCTGTATGTGCCCAAGCTACAGTTAAATTATGTATTTGCACCAGTTACATGCACCCGTGCACACATGAAATTCTGCAGTCTTTGGCCTGTTGCCTGCAGAAGCTCACACACTGCTAATATCCAATGTTTAGCAAGAGCTGTTTTGTTTTCTAACAATAGCTGCAAAAGGCTGCTGCCTGGCTATTGGTATTAAAGTATGGTATCTGATGATGATTCTGTACATCCTACATTTCACAGCACATACCATGCTTCATATATAAGCAGCTGGAAACCATCTTGGAGAGGTATACTATTGAATTATTGTCTTGCAGAGAGATTTTGATGTGGCCTTCCTTCTCCAGCCTGCTGTAAGTAGTCTTTGTAGAATTCCCAGAGCAGCTTGTAGAAAACACATGACGATTCTCATGGATGGACTGAATACCTTCTCCACTCCAAATCTCTGCCAATGTATTCTCTACCCTTAACAGCACCTTCTTCCTTTTCACGGGGTTTCCACATCTCAGGGGCCTCTGATCTAGCTGTGTTAGACTTCATTAGCACCTTGAGGAAGAACCCATCCTGTGGAGGAAACCAAAGGCATCTAAACAGTGTGTCCAGACTCTCCTCTCTTCTACTTCTCTTGAGTGGTGGTGGAAGTCTGTAACAACATGGTATATGCTTCAAATTCAAGATAAGATCTTGTGGCCATATCTATGTGGATCATATGATTATGATGTTAGCTGTTCAACTGTGGACTGAATGAAGTAGCTATTGGGTAAGTCAGCAAATGGTTGCAATAGTCTGCCTGTGGCAGAGAAAGTTAAGATCAGCAGAGGTAAGCCCAAGGTTGCTGCTCAGGGCTTTGGAAGTTCCTGAGCCACAAAGAGCAAGAAGCAAAGGGAACATTCAGTCAGATTTCTCAATCATCCCCTCTATGTGATGTTCTTCCCACTACCAAGCACAGCGAGAGACGTGCCGGTGGTCCAGCCTGGTGTGGCCACTTTTATGTTTCTGTACAGAAAAAAGACAAAGCTCCAGGTTTTCCTCTGCAGACTGAGCTGAAAGGCCAGTTTCCATGGGCTCAGCAGGGTACTGGGGGATTGTCTCTGCTGAAGGAGTCTATCGTGATTCTCTTCTTGATGGGGGGCTGGGAGGGGTGGAAGTGAGAGGCAAGGTGCATGGCTGACAAGCCTGGTAGAGTGAAGAGAAGCCAAGACGGTGGAAAGTGCATCACATCCGTAAGGAAGCTGCAGAGCTAAAGAAGAATCTTTAACACTCAAAGTAAGAGTCAGATGTGTGAGGGAAGCCAGGGAGGTGAACGTGTCATCTATAATGGAACAAAGGCTGAGTGAGTTGTCACAAGTAAGATAT
>VZTO01023723.1:0-31096 GCA_013400615.1 Syrrhaptes paradoxus | reverse complement strand
AAAAAAAAAAAACCAAGAAAAATCCATGGCAAAACCCGAGCTGCAGAAAGATAAAAAACCTGAATTTCTAAATGTTTCTGTGTACATAGTTCATTTTTTTCCCTGATCCACAGGCACCAACTGTATTCCAAAATAGAAAGACAAAGAAACTCCCAGTAGAACTGGGCATTTTTTCCAGAGCCTTATAAGGACTATTTTGCTTCTTGCTTACTAGTTCCACTCTGGCCCAGACATACAGTGACCCAGAATTATCATAAATTTCTGGCCACTAGGTACTTCTTGTGAAGTATCCAGAAAATGGTTGTATGTGTCACAAGAAACATATCAAAAGATGGCATTTATTCTTCCCCTCCCCAGGTTGGGTAGTCTGAGAAATAAGGCAAAAAAAAAAAAAAAGAGTCAGAGAAAATTAATCACTCTGTCACCTCAAGAGAAAACCGAGACGGACATACAGCCCTTCAGGTCTATTCGTGTAGGTTCTACTGTGCCCATCACCCGGCTCTGGTGTAGTAAGCAGTGTGACTAATACCCAGCATATGTTGTTGCTCTCTCATCCTCTCCAGAGGAAGCAGCATAGGCGTCAGTGTGTCTTGTTTGGTAGGATTTTCTCCTGTTTTTTTCTAAATAGAAGTGCTGCTCTGCATTAATGCTACCGAAAGCAGCTCCGAAAGGTCCAGCCCCTGTGCTTTGAGGGGAAGCTGTGGAACTGTGGGCCAGTGCTTAATTCTTGCATGTGTTTGTTCCCCAGCCTCTGAAGAATGAGCAAGTTTTGCCTGACTTACACACAGGCTTTTCTCTGCCTATACTGCTATCGTGCCACAACATCGTAACAGGGCTTCTCAGACCAGCACCTTTTAGCAATCGCCATCTTTGCCTGAAGGCAGAGAAAAATCAACCTCTTAAGCAAATTAGCAAGCCGGCCCTGAGAAATATTGCTAGAGAGCTGATCAAACATTTGGATGCACTTTCTGTGAGTTAGCTAGCAAGGCCCAGCCCCTTCTGCTGACGTCTTTCCTCTCTATCACACATCAGACTTTTCCCAGTGGAGCTGGAGAACAGGCTTCAATGAAAACTGCCTTTTTGCAGCTACATGGAGACTGCAGGCACCACAGGCACTGTTTCCTCTACCTGACCTGGAGCAGAAACTCCATTGACAGAATAGAAAGGTAGCCTTGTTGCCTAGCAAAGGTGGGATGATTTATCTCTGTCTCTAGATTGGTCCCTTTTCTTTCCTGCACAAGAGAATTGTTTTCAGACTTCCAAGGAGAATGGAGCCAGGCTAGAAATCGGAGTGGATGTGAGAGAGCTGCGCTCCCAGGGAGGAGAAGGAATCACAGGGTTTCTGTGCTTTTTTTTTGTTGTTGTTGTTGTTCCTGTGCAGCATAGGACAATGGTTTTATCTGCCCCAGTTATAGCCCTGGGGGCTACCTTAGGGACCGCAACTAGCATCCTTGCCCTCTGTGGTCTCACCTGCTTCTGCAAATGCAAGCAACCTGGGAAAGGACTCTCAGAAAAGGACCAAGAGGAGGACACAGAAAATACTAAGCCCAGTGTGCTTCAGCCAGTCCAGCAAGTAAGACTCAGTCTTTAATTACTTGGTGATTTTTCTTTAAATGTAGCGGGTGGGAATGCAACTTCTCTGTTAGGCTACTCAGCGTGTGATTTATTCTGCCTATTTATTTGCTTACTGTGTTCAGGATGTAACAGCATGTTAATGGGAGGAGGAGCACAGGGAAAACAGAGACAGGAGCTGGGTGACCCACAGAATTACCAGAGCGGGAGACAGCTGCCACATTGCCAGAGAAAGCTGCTAACGGCAAAAATAAAGGAGGAGGACTGGAAATGCCACTTAACTGTTAAGCTAGATCACAAGGGAAATAATTTCCCGAGGAGAGAAGACTGGACTTTACCAGGTGACATGCAGCATTGTGAAGAGGAGATGACTCCTGCTGGCATCTCCTATAACAGCTATTTCTCTAACTCTGTTCACGATATCTTATGGTTCCTGTGGGATAGGTCCCTGTCAACAGCTGGTTTCTTGTGAAAACCATCCCTCCTCCTCTCTCTGCCCCTCTGATGAGGGGATTAATTATGTGTAAAGTTAAAATGAGGCACTGAAATGATAACAAAATGCCAGCGAGAATCTAGAGTGTGATGACTGGAAAATCTCATTACACTGTGAATTGCTTTTTTCACTTACTATAAGAGCAATGTGGAGTATGGATAATGTCAGGCATCCCTGTGCAATCTTTGTTTCTTGTTAGAACCAAAAAAACCCTGATTGACTGATTTCTTTTGTTGACTGTGGTCTTTAGCATGAGCTATAGCACTACTCAGTCTCTGAAAGTATTACCTGTTGGCTGTTGCTCTTGATGCTCGTATGTGCCTATGTCCTTTTCACTTTCATCTAGCCACGCAACCAAATGTTACCCCATAGCAGCCAATTCCAAAGGCCATTGTATAACAATCTTTGTTTGCCTTTTAATTATCTGAGCTGCCAGTTCTTTTTGTATTATTAAAGAGTGTAGCAGGAGTCCTGATTGCACTTCCCTGTAATGTTTATAATGATACATTCAGCCTCTCTCTGGCTACTGCTCTTAGGCTCTTCGTAGAAAAGAGCCCTTGCATCTTCATGCTCTTGTTGCAGTTTGTTCTGAGTAAAGATGGCCAAATCTGCTAATTGTGCTGTAAGATCTGGTGCAGATACACCGAACAGCATTAACAGAGCTTCTGGTTGCTGGTGGGTGGGAGGATGGCTCCGCTGACTGTGGCTGAACACCTGCACTGAGCTGAGGACTTCTCAAAAGATTGCTGCTGATTCTGAGCGTTCATCCATAAGCAGGGTGAATACATCCTAGTACCACCTGTTCGTATTTTCCTAGGATGAATTTCACCTCCTATCCTGTTTGATAGTTTTGTCCTGTCCTTTCCAGGCTCCTTTCTTGTCTTTTTTTAACCCATACAGAGGATTTCCCCGTTCCTGTATATAGGAATGTGCAATAATGCTGATATTTTCCAAGTTGACTGTTAAAATGAATGAGAAGTGTGTAACCTTGGCAGTCACTTTGCATAGCATTTTTTCCAGCTTTTGCTTTTCACAACACTACCTGTAGATAGTTTTCCCATTAGTCTCTTCCTAGAAGAGATTTTCTGTTGTTGTAATCTTCTGTCTCAGAAACCTCTCAAGTCTTTAACTTCATCCTTGGAATGGACATTTTTTCTTTTATACAGCCTTTTGGGAAACATCCTGGAGCTTGTCCTCCAGGGTGTCATCCCGCTTGCATGACTGAAATAAGCACTAAGCAACCCTGAAGTCCAATTAACCCTCCAGTACCCAGCAGCTAGTAGGTTACAGTCCTCACAATATTTCTACATTCATCAAGTTTTGCCCTAACTTAATCCAGTATTTGACCAACAGGGGATCAAATTATTCAACCTGCCCTCAGCATATCACTGTTACTTGAGTGACTGTATTTTTTTAGCATTGAAGACTTTCTGATTAGAAGTATTATTTCTGATGTTACTGGTTTGAAATGGATGAAATCTGGCCAAATCATAGCAGCCGAATGAACATACTGGCACAGAAAGTGCAAAATGTTCTTAGTTTGCATATTCCGTATGTTTAACAATTCTTCCCAATTAAAATAGTTTTCTTGCCAGGAACATGCTTTTTTTCCTATGCTGTCACTGATTCAGAATCAGTCTCTATACCTTGAAGGAATGAACCTCAAACGGAGTTCTGAGCTTGTGAAGTTTTATCATCTGTGTCTATGTTTATAAATTGTCCTGTCAGGACTTTTTTTCCAACTACATTAATACACTGTATGTCCTAGACAGAGCTTGGCATCCTTAATTATTGAAGCCTGTCAGGGCCACTGATTCTGATAAACAGAGATGACAAAAGAGAGATGAAGCCAGACTGCATTTTATTCACTCGGCATGTCTCCCGTGACAGTGATGCTTGTATTTGCTATAGACAGAGACTCCCCACGGACATGCCCTGCATATGTGAGGAGAAAGAGCTTGAACACAAAGAAATGTATATAGAACAATTAAAAACTCCTGTAAATTTGCAACAACCTGGAGCATTGTTTGAGTGACACTGGACAGGGACCCATAAAGGTCAGTCGCAGCCTCCTTGCTACTTCTGGTTTTGCTTTCACGCGTTTTGTGCAGAACTAGCTGAACTCGTTAGTGAGTTAGGTGGTGTTGGGTTGATGGTTGGACTTGATGATCCTTGAGGTCTTTTCCAACCTTAATGATTCTATGATTCTTCTGCTCATCTCTTTATTTAAGATACTGCTGCTGATTTGCAAAGGGAACTTCCATAGGGCACTGCTCTGGAACTAGATTAGCAGACAACGCTTGGGAACAGAGCTGGCAGAAAAATAATAAATAGAGGCATATGCAGTTGGAAGAGGGGGTGGGCTAGTCCTGCTGCGCTTGCATATGTCTCTCCTCTTTAATTCTGCAGAGCAGACAGACAAAAGGAATATTTATACCCAGTGGAGCTCTTAGTTGCAGTATGGTGATGGATTTCCTGACTAAACATCTGCCTTTTAGCACGTGGAAGAAAAGATTGTACTAGCACATACCTCACATTTGCATGGTGTTTTTCATCCCAAAGGATCCCAAAGTGCTTCGTGTGCTAGCAGCACACCGCCACGCAGGCACACGGCTCTGTTGAGATGGTCAGGGGCTGGTAGGACAGCAGCCTTCTCCAGCAGCTGCAGGAGAGGAAGAACAGTAGAGACTGAGCACCACGGCAGACACTGTCTGTGTGTCAGCAGTAATGCCTTTGCAGAATGAAAGTGACCTGTTTATTCAAGTTGTTGTCTAGTGATTCCTGACATAGTTCACTTCGTTAGACTGCTTTAATTTTAGAAGAATGGAAAGCTGTATTTAAAATTTGGAAGGGTACTTCAAATTTCCTGTGTATTTTAGGACTGCTGCAGCTCTCGTCTCTGAAAGATGGATCTCACTTACAGACCCACACTGTACGGCTTACATAATATCTAAACTCAGCTGAGAGCCAGGTGGAGATCTGCACGCAGCGACAGCTTTCTTTCTCAACCCACTTCTCTTTCAGAGCCCTTAAAATTAGATGAGACAAAACGCTATGTTACATAGTGGACTTCCTAAACAGTGGTGCACTGGCTGCCTTGTGAAGATGGAGTTGCCGACCTAATTATTTCCTTACCACTGCCAAGTGAATGTAACCATGGTGCTATCATCTCCATAAACCAAGTATGTCTAAAGAGCTGACATCCAGGACTGCTCTCTTTCTTCAGTTCTTTCTTCAGAGGAGTAGGTGTGCTCCCTCAGGACGCGTGAGCTGGGACCACAAAGTCCCAATGCAGGCAAATGCTGCAGGGCAACATCTACATTTATTATTAACAGGAAACAATGAGACTAATTAAAAACTTTAATTACAATTATGAACATTTTCTGGCTCACCCTCAGTCTAAACTTAACACAGAATAGGTTGGCAGGCCGCAGGGTTGGAGGGAATCCCACTGCACAATAATCAACCAAAATGTCAATTTTACTTCTCCTTTCTGTCTTTCATGTTTTGGAACCACTAATAAAATCTGTTGCAATGGTCAGGGCCATTTGCTAGTCAGCTTTCGTTCTTTTCCACTGATGAATCCAAATATAAATGAATCAGGAATGATTTCAGTTGTGAGCAGACAGGATTCTTTCTTGGGACGTAAGGAAAAGAGGACTGTCATATTCCACTAAAATATTTGTCATTGTTTTTGGGAGAATAGGAATGCCTTTGTGACAATCTTTGCTTGGGCTGCCTGAGTATTACACCATCTTTCAGGTTCTTCTGCTCATGCCATGTTCACAATTCATCAGGGAATTGAAATGTTAGGAACAAATTCGAACATAAATCCAAACTCAATCCCAGTTTGCCTTTGTCTTATTATACCATGGCTGTACTTGCTCCAGGTGATGGTATGATCCATGCCTTTGCCTTTCCAATGCTTACTATGTACTCACATAAAAATGTTCTGAAATCTGTGGGTGGCTATAGCCTCTTGATCTTGGATTTGACAAACATCAGGGTAAAAAAACCATACCTCAGTCATAGCAAAATGGTTGATTTCTGTTCTGAGAGTAAACACGGACTTATGCAAGAAGTCTTAACTGAGGAGTAAACAAACAATAAAAACATACCTTTTTCTTGTTGCGACCAAACACCTGTAGAGGGGTAAACCTGAAAAGACACACACTAAGTTGAAGGGTATTGGCTTTGGCAAGAAAATTTCTGGATGTACCTGCAGTGGTTTCCTCAACCCAAGAAATGATCAGAGACACCACCTTTTCCCTCTTTGTCTCAGCTCATTTAATACTGAGAGAATGTGAAGAATTAGTCTAATTAGTGCAAAGTAATAAACAAGGTTTTAATTTGCAGTTCAACGTTAAGAAAACTGCAGAACCAGTCCAGCCTCGAGCACTTCTGAAGTTTCCCAACATTTATGGCCCGAAACCAGTAGTAACTTCACCTGAAATCGTTAACTACACGCAGTACTCCCTGAAGACAACAGAAGAACCAGCTACCGGAAAATATACTGGTCTGGATGAGAACAGGATGAAGATACAAGTCAATGAAGAGCTCTTTGTTCTCCCTCAAAACAGTAAGGAGCATTTGGTCTTCAGACTAACAATGGCTTTTCTGGGTGTAGATCTGTAATACTTCCGAGCACGATGTGATTGTAGTTAGAGAAATGAATGTGAAAATGAAGACATGGGGTGCTTTTTGCTCTCTTATCATGAGCATGGTGAGTTCCATCTTCAACGCGTGTGTTTAACAGAAAGCAGTCATGGAGCTCATCAGGACATTCAGATAACAAAGCTGTAGCTCTGCGTGGTGTGGCTGTAAATTTTTGTTACCTAAACATCTTTTGTGTTGAAGAATCTGTCTCACTGGCAGCAGACAGTTTATAGAAAAACATGTATTTAGTGTAGTTTTACTGGGAACAGTTGCCAGACTGTGGGTAGAAAATCTGTTGAAAAAGTAGGCAGAGTATCTCCTCCGGGCAAGACAAATGTTAGCTGTCCAGCAGCTGTCCTTGTCAGGGATATCAGCAGCAGGGATTCAAGCTTCTACTTTATTTTCTCTGCTCCTTCTTTTTGTTCCTTTGGTTTGGTGAGATGGTCTTGGCTTATTGTAATGTGCAGTGAAACCAAAGGCTGACACCTCAGACATTTTTGCCAAACAGAATTCTTGTTTTCTAGTCAGCCCAAGGGGTAACATGCCAAAGCCTGGAACATAAGATTCCTGGAGCCTGAGAGAAAACACAATGTTAATTATATACATCTGGCAGCATGTCTGGGTTGCTTCCATACTGATTTTTACCTTCACAGCTGTCTTTTAACAGGATAATTGACTCTCATGGTTACCACATTAATAAAACCTTCCTGAAGAGGTTGCCAGAGACACAATGCCATCTGTCATGATTTTTTAAAAAGAATTATTTCTACTTTTTAAAAATTGCTTGAGATTATATTCTTGTCTTTCTGGGAGGACAATTGCTACATTCACTCCTCCACCCTGAGACTAGTGAGTAAGGAAAAGAAAGTACCATGGGAAGCAGCTGCATTGGAGGAAGAGACTGACTGAGACACATCCTCAGGTATCAGGGAGGAGATTATAGGGTGGAGAGGCTGAAGGATAATGGCTGCATGTAGGTTAAAGCTTTATGTAAGTGTGTTGACCTAAGAGCCTCTCTGCACTGCTAATGGCACAAGCAAGTTTGCTTCCCGCTGTGCCTGATTTCATAGCTCAAGTGTTGCTGAAATAAAGCATGAATTGTTGTGTTCTCCTTTCAGTGCCACACTGAACTGATCTGGGCTGTGGCTGAGATTTTTTGGAGGAAACGTGCTGGTCCCACTGTTGTTTTCTGGGTGAATCAGAAATGACCTTGCAGATAACAGCTTTTGTTGACAAAAAGCTGTGGCTTCTCTTTTAGTCTTGCAACTTGATTTATTTCAGCATGAAATACCTACTCAGCTTCAAAATCACACATGGAGAAACTGCCTCACAGCTTCCCCAGCTCATTATCTTCAACCTGGTCAAGCACTAACACTATGGAAATAGATGTCTTCTGTATGACAAAGACTATTGTTAAAATTAAAAAAAAAAAAAAAAAGATTTAGAGAGGTCTGAACTAATGCAGAGTTGCATGGCAGCTCAAAAGAAGACTCAAGTCCTCATTTCAAATAATGCAAGATTTGATTAACAAATGTGAATTTTAAAAATATAAAACAATAAAACAAGTAATGAGTGTAATTTAGACACCTTGGCCTAGGCATAAGGTGAAAGAGCAAGTGTGTGAACCATCTTAGAGCACAAGGAGGCAGAGAGCAGAAGGCTTGTCCAAGTGCTGTAGAAAGAGCTGAAAGTGAGAAAACAGAGCAAAAAAGACACGTGGTGGAGGAAGAAGGAACATAAATGATATTCCTGCATACAAGGTGCAGCAATAGTTAAGACATTTAGAAAAGTCTAGTCCAGGCAGGGCAGATTTGTTCTACTTGGAAGGTGAAGGGGTGCTTGCTAAAGGGTTATTTCTGTTCCAGGTGTGGTAAAGGATGTGTGTGTCACGGAGCACTTGAACCCTGAGAGGGCAGCCAGCTGCAACCAGGCCCCTGAGCTGCGCTACTCCCTCATGTATGACCAAGAAAAAGCCGAGCTGCGTGTGGCCCTTCTGGAAGGTAAGGGCAGAGATCTTCTACTGGTGGTTCTCCATCTGGAGGGTACAAGACACCCATTGATTCTGTAGAGAATTCCCCTCCTACCTCAAAATCAATATGTGTCCCCAGGACCAATAGATGTTTCACTGGTTCTGGGCTTGCAGAATAGAAATATCTGGCAATGTCACTGCTTGAAGTGACCGTGCAAGGCATGGCCTGGGAACAATTGTCCGCACAGCTCAAAAGCAGAAGTCAGGAGGCAGGATGGACTCCTCCAGTCCCAAACATGGCACAAAGCAACCTCTTCTTTTTATTTTTCCCTTTGGGAGCAGGGCTATCTCCTCCCTCCCCATAACTTTCTTTCTTCAACTTGATCCGCTCCTGACTGCCTCTTCCTCAAGTCAAGTCAAAGGCTGAGCTGAGCTAGAACACTTGACTGTGGGCCACTGAGGAAAGTCCCTCTGGCTGTGCCTGGCCAGGCAGACAGGCTCTGTGTCACTCTCTGAAGTGGGAACTGACAACTGTAACAGCTTCTCCGCTCAGGGCTGGAGCTTCATCAGTTCCTCTGGGAAAGTAAAATAAGCTGACTGAATAATTCATGCACAGTGCAGATCTCTGTGGAAACCTAATCAGATCACACCCTCTGGAGCAAGAATTGAAAGGGTGCTAAATGGCAGCTGCTGCTGCGGGTCGCCTGCCAGCAGCAAGCCCACATCTTCCCTCCAGGGTGGGCATCTGCACCTGCGGGCTGACACTCCGGCTCTCCTGCGTGTGTGCTCCTCCCTCAGTGCCCCACTGCCACCCGGGCAGGATCCAGCTCTGCTCCCCAGCTCCGTTCCCCCGAGAAACCAGGAGACCCCTGTGAACCACAGGACCTGGAAGCTCAGGGGCAGCTGTCCTGGGACTGGCTGCAGCAAGGACTTCAGTTTTGCCCACAAAACCACGCTGTTTCACGACCCTTCAGAGGAAGGCGTGCTCCTCTTGCTGCGGAGAGGGCAGCGCAACGCTGTTGATGCAATTGAAGAGGACCATGAAATGCCATTCTCACTCTAGGCTTTTCAACATGAAAGGGATATAAAATTAGGGATGAATGTCTCTTGATGCAGATCTTTTTGGCTGTGGGATGGCTTCTGAAGGAGTCATTTAGCAGAAGCTGGATGAGCAGAATGTAATAGCCCTCAGACATATCCCACACTGGTCTGCAAGGGTAGATGTGTGCCAAGAGGGAGGTCCCTCCGATCTCTGATGTCTGTGACTGAACATCCTGCCTTTAAAGCCTTTGTAAGAAGCTTTCTTTGTGTGCCAAGGTAAAAGTAAATGAGAGGTGCCCATCCCTGTGCCATGCTGTGTCTCATCTCCTTGCTGCTCTGCATCTTTCAACAGAGCATGTTTCCTTGAATTCGTTGCTCTCCCAAACTCTAACAGAATCCTTCTGCGGTGACAGAAGGACAAGGACACTGTGCAACATGAGGAAAACACCACAGCATGGGCTCATGGCTTAGTCTGCCCTGTGCGAGCAAGAACAGGGGTCCACATCTGTGCAGCTGTTTTACTTTATGGCTCTCATGAAATAAGCAATTCATCCACAGATAATTTCAGGGCTGTCTTTTGTGAGAGGTCCTTACACTCAGTCTTCCTTTTTCAGCTATGCACGGCAGAATGAGTGGGGACCAAGATGCTGGCTGCCATTGCTACATACAGGGCACACTGGTGAGCAAGTCCGGTATTGCTGAGGCCCAGACAGAGCTGAAGAAGAAGGTGCTTCACACCCTCTGGGAGGAGGTCCTGCGATTCCCATTAACAGAGGAGGAGATGCCAGAGGGGACGCTGACTCTCTCCCTGAGAAACTGCGACAAGTTCTCCAGACACAGCATTGTGGGGGAACTCAAACTGAGCCTTGCTAACATGGAGGAGTCCTTTGGGATGGCCCAGTGGGAAAGGCTAAAGACCCCCGAGAAGGTATGGACTATGTCTTGTGTCAGTAGTCCAGAAACTCTAATGTTTAACTGTTTGGACAAGCGAAGCCCTTCTTCCAAGAAGGCTGCATGTCAACGAGTGTCTTTATTCGTTCGTAGCCAGGTTTAGAGGGGCGGCATGTGACTGCAGAAGTCACTCAGCACTGCTCTGTGTTAGTCTGTAGCTAAACCATTTCAGAAAGCAATCAAAGGCCCATCAACCCAGCCCTTCCATCTACAGCTCCTGGCAGTTAAGGTGTGTCAAAACTCCCTCTCCTCCTCTCTCAGTTACGTGACAATCTGACACTGATATATGTAATTCAAAGCCTATGTCTACAAAAAGTTACGTAAGTTTCTGTGAATTAGCGGTGCAGGATCATGGTGGCAAGAGCTGAAATACCAGCGCATGCCTACAGAGCAGGACGGAGGGACTCTGCAGAGCTGGGTGTGGGTAGAGCACCCCAGGAAACCTTCAGCTAGGAGCAAAATACCTTGTTGGGAGTGAAATGTTAGACTGAAGACCACTTATCCTTACTGGGATAAATCTAGCCGTTTTATTCAATCTGGGAGATGTCAAAATATCACTCATTACACTGTGTTGGTTTTCTTAAATGTCAAAGCATCCCTTTCTTTCCTTATCCACAGCTTCCCAGCTGCACAGATAGGGAAAATGGAGAGAAGGATTCCAATAGTACTTGAAGTAGGTACGGGGGATGCTTCATGTGCACTAACGTCTTGACCATTTCCTCAGGAGCCTTTTCCCTGCCATGAACTAGACTATTCTTCTAGCAGCAGCAATATACTTAGCAACATGGCAGCAGGGCACTGCTATTGTTGCTACTAGTACATTGCTACAAGCAGGCACCTATTGTACTCTGGTACGGTACAGGGTGAGCAATGGAAAACAACACCAGCATTGTCGCCAAGCGTGCTGAAATAAATCATTGCCTCTCACCATCAGGGACAAGGGCTCTCCAGCGAGCTGGCCACAGACACATAGTACAGGGTTAGCATTTCTAGTTTCCCATAATGCTAATTGATCTGATTGCCACTTGAATGCTAATAGGGCTGGCCACTCTTAAAAAACCTCTGGGAGGGAGAGAGGCAGCAAAAACAACTGGGTGGTCTGAATCAGTTGAATAAACTTCAAGTACAAGGCTAAATATTTGCCTAATAACTGCAAATTGAAATGAGTTCCCAGTCTGCTGGTGTAAAAAGGGATGTTTAAATGAAATTATTCCAGTATAATGATTTAAACTGAGATAGATGGACACCCCCTCCCCCCCCGCAGCCCCTCCCCAATCTATTGCAGTACCTGCTTTGCAAGTAATGTCCAAGGAAAAGCCTGTTCACAGCAGTGGTCAGTTGTCACTCAAGTACACCTGAGGGAGTCCTGACACACTGGGTACTCCGCCTTGGTCCAGCTTCACAACTATGCATAGAAACACAGGGCAGCATTTGCTTATTTTCCGGGCTGACAGCACAAGGTTAACACTAACAGTGTTGCTGAGCAGTGCCCCAGTTTGGGCTGAGGATGTGCAGTGAAAGCTGAATTTGCGTCATCTGGGACCTGAGAGAGCCAACCATTGCACAGATAGCTTATATACAGGTCCTGAATCATTCATCGAGAATCAGAACGGGAGGGAATGAGGAAGAGCTGATCAAAAAAAGAGGTGCTATTTTTGACAGCATCCATCCAGGAACAAAGTTACTGGGCTTTGTTTGAAGTCTGACATACCCTTGAAAAGCCATGAGCTGCAGAAATTTCATTCCTGCTTTCCCAGTAATTCTCCCACGCAGAAGGGAAGCAGCTCAGAGGGGAGCTTACAGCTAACCAGGTAAGGTAGTTAGCATTCAGGAATTCAGGGACTACTGTGAGCAATGCAAAGCATAGATGTTGCAGACTGATATCCTTATCTTGTCTTCCTTCCCTCCCAGTGCTTTGCTAATGACAGTGATGATAGTGTCTCCTTGCATAACACCTTCCCTTTTGTGATTTCACTGTGCCCTGCACGTGCTGCACGTGTAATTCATTCATGACCCCTGATGCTTTTTATCCTTACTGCACAGAAAGGAAGGCTGAAGCTCTAGTGGTTGTGCGATTTTGCAGGGTTGCAGCACAAAGTTCAGGCTATGGATTTAATGGGAAAAAAGAAAAAAAAAAACAAAACAAACCCAAAAACAAACCCAGAAGAAGGGGGAAGGACAAATACCTCTGGCTTGGTGTCTTCACGCAAAACTCCAGCAGAGAGTAACCAGTGTAGATTTTGGTTTCATGTGGTTAGAGGCTGGTCAAAAACTTGATCAGAATATCAGGACCTAGAAGGCCATAAGCACAAGATGTGACATGTGTGTACAATGTCTCCACTGTATCTGTCTGTGCCTAGAGGCACAGGAATCAAATTTGAGCCAAGAGCTATAGCGTGGGACCTGGTGAGATGTAGAGGGGATAAATAAGCAAAAGCAGTTTATGGTTTGCCTAAACAGAGGTTTTTGTATTGACGTGGTATTTGTGTTTGTACGAATGTACCAACACCTGTTCTTTTGCAGTGGCTGTACAAGCCATTTGAATCTGCCTCTGTTCTTATGTGTGGGTTTTTTAAGATCCACTTTGATTTAGGACAGGATTTATATAAGTGAAATGCATATAAGCCCTTCATTGCTACCTGAGTGCTTGAAAAAAAGATTTCCTTGGGCTGATTTGGGACTGAATTTCAGGCTTCCTTGCTAATAGCCTCCCACCTGATCTGTGCACGACAAATAAGTCATTCAAACCAGACAGTGATGACAGCTGTGTTTTCCGGAGAGTCAGTCAACTCATGCAGAGCATACAGGGGCCCGTCTTTGCCTGTTGCAAGTAACTGGGTGAAAACTTAATTTGAAATATTTATGGCTCACTTAGAAGCAAGAGTGCCGAGTACAGAAATGGCTTGGAGAAGGACTGCCTGTCCTACAGCCCGTAAATCACGCTAAGGAGTCCAAAGGGAGTCTATTGAATCGACATTGGCTTTCTGGGACTCTTCTGGGTCATTAACCTCACACTAACCCAGATTTCTGTCACAAGCTCCTACTCTCTGGGAGAATAACTGCTCACCTTCCGCCCCTCGCCGCAGGCTGTCAGCTCTGCACGCACTGGTGTGAGTTTCTTCTCCTTCCCCGCCGGCTCTGGAGGAGGAAGTGGCCCTGTTCTCCCAGGGGAGAGCCATGGCCAGCGTGGTTATAGCCCTTCGCTTCCCCCTTCCTAGGGGCTGCTTGTCCGGCGCGAAAGGGAAGGAAGGGGATGAAGGTCAGGAGGCTAAGAGGCCGATCACTAACAGGAAGAATGGAAAAAGGGAAAGGAAAAGGAAAAGGAAAAAAGGAAGGGAAGGGAAGGGAAGGGAAGGGAAGGGAAGGGAAGGGAAGGGAAGGGAAGGGAAGGGAAGGGAAGGGAAGGGAAGGGAAGGAAAAAGAAATGTGGCCCCCTGAATTGAAGGCCTGATGGTTCAGAGCGTTTTCGCTGGAGGAAATCCCGCTCACAGGCCTGAGGGCAGACAGGTGCGGGAGGAACATCCCGTGTGGAGCTCATGGAGGATTGCCGGCTGGGTGGGCTTTCCCACACCAAGTCAGTGTGCCAGAGAAGATCCAGCTCCGCTCCAAGGCCTGGCTGTGTGGCACAGACCCAGGTATCCCCTGCTCTTCAGGGAGCCCCACACTCCTGCTGGGCAGGGCAGGCCGCCCCTCACAGAACGAGCAGCTGAAATAAAGAGAGGACTGTGAAATGCAGTAATAGGAGGGGACATCAATAAAGGGCAGCTGGATAATACCTCAATAAAAAAAAAAAAGAAGTATCTGATCTGACTACTTGTATGCAGTTCAGCCCCAAATCTTCTTCTTCTGATGAAATGTTCCACTAAAAGTAGATGTTAGGAAGCATCTACTCTCCAGCAACAAAAGAAAGCAGTAGCTTGCATGGCTTCCAAGTGCAGGACCCCCCCAGACATCTTTGCCAGGCTTACTCTCCCCCAGTGTAACTGGAAAGGTCTCCTGCACAGAGACAGAGAGACAACTTTGTTGGTCCACAGTCTTCTACCCATCAGCTTGTACTATTTAGTTTTACTATTATTGTACTATTTTCCTGCTGTTATGGCCAGGATTGTATAAACAATTAACCCTTCCCACGTCTTCATTTCCAGGAGCCATCTACGGGCCATGGGGAGGTTCTGCTCTCCATCAGCTACCTGCCAGCAGCTAACCGCCTGCTCGTGGTGATTATTAAGGCTAAAAACCTCCATTCCAAGCAGCTGAAAGATCTACTTGGCAGTGGTGAGTAGAACAGCAAGAAAACAGAGGCTGTTGTTTCTGCTATTATGTAAATCTAGAAAGAAAGTGAGAAGGGTGGTGTTTAGCAGGAGAAAAAAAATAGATACTTGGCTTAGAAAGCCAAAGGGATTTGAATAATTTCTAAAAAGCGAAAACCAAACCCACCGAGATCAATGTTTCTTATGCTCAGTTTGATGTCATCACTTAAACTTGCATTCATTTTGTTGCATGCTCATTAGTATGGTGCCTCTCTCCACTTCCTATACAGACATTTCTGTCAAGGTGACACTGAGTCATCAGTCCTTGAAGCTGAAGAAGAAGCAGACCAAACGTGCAAAACACAAGATCAACCCTGTGTGGAATGAGATGATCATGTTTGAGGTGCCTCACGAGCTCCTGCATGCCTCCAGCGTGGAGCTGGAAATGCTGAGCCAGGATGGTGCTGGGCAGAGCCACGTCCTCGGCAAGTGCAGCCTGGGCTTGCATGTCACGGGCACGGAGAGGAGCCACTGGGAAGAAATGCTGAGGAACCCCAGGAGACAGATAGCCATGTGGCACCAGCTCCACATGTAGGCTCACCATGACTACTACCAATCGGATTTCCACCAGGCCACCGAGCCTGGGGCAATAAGCTGCGTTTCACCTTCTACCTTCCCCTCCACAAAGTTGCTCAGCACAGCATTCTTACACACAAAATCTCCTCTGATTTTCCTGCCTTATCCTAGCCCAGGAAGATGACTAGAACATGTATTTAAAGGACAATCTCTCACCTAGTGAAGTGGTTCTCTCAAACGAGGAATGTGTCTGCCTGAATGACTTCAATTAATTTTAATAGCTTGCTCACTGTCATTTCTGTGAGGTCCCTGGTTTTGTGGAGGAGAAGAGAGGACCAAAGATATCATGGAAATGTAAGCCACTCCTTGGCACCTGGCACTGCAGTGTCATCCAAGTCTCTTGAAGAGTGCCGGCTCCATAATCACAAACATGCGGCAGATGTTTTACCACTCACTGTTTTTCACAATACTTCACAAGACAGAGAAATGAAGATCACAAAACTAGCTTTCTGTGCAGACCCAAAGCATCAGTGTGAAAGAGAGAGTGAAGCCAACGTGCAGTGGATGGATACCTAGAAAAAGATACACAACTAAGGGAGACAATTGAGGAAGAAGAGAGAGTAGAACAGTCAACACTATCATCCTGAGTAGCCTCTGAAGCAAACACTGCCAAACAAGAAGTCAAATACTTTCTTTCACTTCTGTTTCCTGGAGTGTTTGATGTCTTGTATTTAGGATTCATGAAAACTGCAGAAAATATGAATGTTTCTGGATCCTTTAGCAGAATACCTATATCTTCTGTCTTTCTACAGTGTTAGCCAGGAAGACCCTAAACCTGGACAAAAAGTTATTGTTCATGTTACCTCCGAAAACCTGGACCAAATCTTTCTGCCATCTTTTCTGTTCGGGCTTTTCCAAGCTAGAAAGTTTCAAATACTCTAATTCTATTCCAGGCAACATCTAAGACTAGACAAAAGAAGTGGGATAATTTCATACCTTTGCAGTTGATTGATGGTTTAGGTTTGACAGTTGACTATCGCACTCAAATCCTCATACCAGCATTACTTGAAGACAACCCTTAAGAACTGCCATGCATTTCATCACTTCCAGACAGAGGAATTCACTGACCAGACAGACTCTCCAGGACTTGGGGTTTTTTTGTGTGCACTTTCAAAATTCGACGTGGCTTAAATGTTACTGTGTACTGTCCTTTTTTTTGTGTCTAGATGGACTGAAAATCTGGCATTGGCAGTGATGATATTACGACCCCATAAGCACACTACTTGTCCTACCACTTTATTTCAAGTAGTAGACACAGCTTTAAGCGACTTGCATGGGGACAGGGAATCCAAAAATCCCAAACCAGAACCATGTAGTTTGTAAGCACTGAAAAACTCAGAGAACTTAATTTTTGCAGGGTTAGATTGATCCTCTGTTTATTTCAAAATATTAAGCAAGGCTTTATCTAGTATCCATCCCATTTTGATGACTTAGTCAAACAAGTCTAGCAGACTGTCAGGTGAAGGCTGCCATCCTGTTGGCAAAGGGAAACCACCAGAACCAGTATGTGAAAACTAGCTGAAGTGCCAGGCACAGAGGGCTATGAAGAGGGGAATGAAGTGCAGCTGGAAGCCAGTCACTAGTGGTCACTGGGGCTGGTAGTGGGACTGACACTGTTTAACATCTTCATAAATTATCTGGACAATGGGGCAGATAAAACATAGGGACTTACTGGAGAGAGCGCAGCAAATGGCCATGAAGATGATTAAGGAACTAGGAGCATCTTCTGGAGGAGAGGCTGGGAGAGCTGGGACTGTTCAGCCTGGTCAAGAGAAGGGTCAGGGTTAGGGACCTAATCTGGGAGAGGAGAAAAGAAGCCACTCAAAATCTGACGAGATACAGCGCTGAACAACCTTCTCTAGTTTACCCTGCTGTGAGCAGGGCTGGGTTTGGACAAGATGAACTCCTGAGGTCCTTTCCATCCTCAACAACGCTGTGATTCTGTGAAGAGAGCAACAAGGTTGATGCACACTGGAAACTCTGTAACCTTTACACTGCCATTCCCTTTCTAGGTGGTGTAGCCAGGAGTTACAGGATCATTTTGAGGAAAGTGATAGAAACAGCTTTGACCAACCAACCAAACAGAAAAGCAAAGTATGCCAATGAATCTTATACCCAGTGTTTTAATCTCTGATATTGCTCCACCGGCTAGAGGGTATTTAAACAAAAAGAAAATTTACTTCTTGTTTTGCTTTATGGGTTTTTGTTTATTAACAAAAAGCTGTAGGATACTGTGAATAAGACACAGGGAGTTTTAGTTGATAGTGAATTCTTGATAGTTGCTGTGTTCATTATTTGCCTGTAGATATTCCTGTAGATCTGGGACCATTATTTCCATTTAAGCACAACATTCATTGTGACATTGGCCTATTCTACATACAGGTTCCTGGCAGTGCTGTGATTCTGCCTTCTTTTTAGGATAAAGATAAGAAGGATAACTTCATGGTGTGGATGCTGTCTGGCTGGCACTGGGAAGCCTGAAGGGACAAATATTTGCCTTGCTGCCAAGAGATTTCTCTAGTTCTGCCTTCTGCTTTTTTTTTAATGAGCCTTTTATAACATCTTGGTGACTGATGGCAAACAGCATTATTTGCCTCTGCCCCTGGTGATTTTGCCACACCCTGTAATTAGACAGCAATCCTATAGCATCTAAAGGAATAGCCCCTCGCAATCTGATTTTGCTGTGACAAAATAATGTCCTCTTTTACAGCAGAAAAATACGTTTATGCACACTACTTAACCACAAATCTGCCTAACGGGCAAAGTGGTGCCATCAGTGTTAAAGTAGGGTGGTGTTCCTTCCTTTGCTGCCCTGTAGGATTTAAATGGGGAAGAGAGGAAGAATGAAAATGCATGCATCTTTCCCGGCTGGATCATTTTTGTTGTCTGGCATTTCAGCCTGAAAAGAATGCTTCCCCCACATTCAGCTCAGCCTGAACAAAGCCTGCCAGGTGTTTATTTAACGAGGGAACCATTTGTTGCACGGGTGCTGAAAGGGAGCGCAGTTAAGGGTGCTGGCTGCCCCAGCAGGAGGAATGCTGCGTACGTGTGGTACAGAGGGACAGGGACGCTCAGCCTGGACCCTTTTGAACTCTGTTGATGTTTGTCATCGCATTCCAGCGCCTGCCCAGGGCCCTGCCCTTATCCCTCTGAACCTCCTGTATCTCCTGTTTAGCAATGCTTGTCATGCCCCTGAGCCCCAGCACCCCAAGGGCTGGCGGTGCTAAACTGGTCCAAGCAGACAAGTTGCGGGAAGTTGTGGTAGGTGACGATGTAATGAATACAAACCCAAAATCTTTCGAAATGCTTGGTGCCATCATATCAAGCAGCTTCAGCAACATGAGCTGTAAAAGTTATCGCTGAAGTGCAATATGGCCAGAGAACAGAGCCAGACAGCCCCATGGTTTTCAGCTCCTGGAGCTGTAAATGCAGGAGCACCAGCGAGCACCACAAAGATGTCTTAAATTAAAGAGTGCAGCTTATAAACTGCATAATAAGAGATGAAAAAAAAATTGTGGCAATTAATGTTCTTAAGCCTCACGTGTGATCAAAAATAGCCATTAGATTCCCTACTGGCTATTCAGTGGTTGCACTTATTATTTTTCCTACTATAATCCATTAACGTGAAGAAGCTGGAAGCAAAGAGACTGTAGGGAGGAAAGAAAAAAAAAATAAAAAGGAGGGGGGAGGGAAGCACTCTACCTGGTGGGAAAGAACAATCCTTTTCACAAAGGGACAGAGAGTTGTGAGTTTAAGGACAGGGATCCACAACTCCCTTATCCAGTGACTGTAAAACAGAACGAGAAATGCAGCTCCCGTATCGCATCCAGCAATAGAGAGAAAGGATCTAGTTTGATTTTAGGCAATTTGCCCTACAGTAAGAGAGACTAAAAAGCACAGATCATCGATAGCCACTAAAACATCTCTGGGATGTTTCACACTCCTTACCACCCTCAGCCTCCTTTCCCAGTTGTAAGGGGGAGTGGTTGCAGCTGGTCTCCTGGAAGGATAACACTTTTTCAGTGCACAGTTTTCCCCTCACTTCTTGTCCCAAATATGGCGATAGGAACCGTATTTGCTTTGCAAAGAGGTAATACATCAGAAATTAATGAAAAATTCCCTCCAACAAGGCTGGGAAAATGTTCAGGCTCAACAATTCTCCCAGTCATGACTGTGCTTTCAACAACTGGAACAAAAGTACTTCGCCTTTTGCTAGCATCTGTCATGAGTATTATCTGGCAGTAGTATCCAAAGACACCTTTTTTTTTTTTTTCCCCAGAATGGAGAAGGTTGTAATTTGGGCTCTAGAAATACAGCCCAAGGTTTGCCCAAATTTTCCTGATGTCTAAGATGAGTTGAGCATGATGATATTTGGTAAGAGCTGGAAGCTAAGTGGCTTGGACTACGCTTCTGGCACTCTTTTGAAGGCCAGTTTGAAGTTTGATTGAATTGAAGGGCAGAGCTTTGGCAGCATTTTTTCTGTGTTTCAGAATTTTACTAAGTCTCAAAATGTATTTGGTTCATTTGCTGAAAGATAAGCATGACGAGTAAATACTAATATTTGACACTTTACATTGTTTCTTCTGTTGGTAATAGTCAAATTGCACAAGAATAGTAGCAAAGTGAAATAGTGCTCCATGGCCTTCCAGCATGAGAAGGCTTTTCTGCTTACTCGGTCCTTGAGTGTGCCAGTGTGTTTGTTGTACAGAGCCAGATATTGTTTGTCAAGATTCTATATTGTTCGCACAGTCCAAAGCACAAAACAGAGCATGAGGCTCGGCCATTGTGTCTAATGTTACAGCACAAGACGTAAATCACGGCAAGTAAATAATTCCAAACTGTACCAACAGTGTGTCTGCGTTGTTTACTCCAGGGTATGTCCCCTCTGCTTGCCGCTCATGTCGGGGGTACACACTACTGGGGTGAGGTCCTCCAAAGGGTGCCATCAAGGGGTGGGTGCACAACGAGAAGGGGAGCAGGCAGCAACGGAGTCCTTCCTGGCCAAGCACAGGAAATCTACCGGCTTTCTGAGCAAGGTGGCAGCTCAACAATGCTGTAAAGACTTTCCTGCAGCTGTGAGGAGGTTAGGGAGCAGGATCTGGGAATCAGGTTCCTCCCAGATATTGGATCTGTGTCTGAAACAAAACTAAGAAGTGAGTTTGGATTCAGTCTCTTTGCTGGTCTCAGTACTTTCGAAGTGGTGCTGATAATCCTCTGCAAACCCTGCATCTGGAGGGAGGAATACCTACTGAGCTGACCCAATACCATCACTGGAATTAGCTGGCTCCCAATGAGACACAGAGATCAAAACTGCACATCAAAGTAAGAGAAAACAGGATTTTTTGGGTCAGGAGAGGGAAGTATTTACCCCATTGACAGTTTGGGGGCACTCTCGCACCCACCACAGACAGCATTAAAGCACAACGAGAAACAACAAAGGGAGTCTGCCGGATTGCCACCAGCCTGTCACCTGCCCAGCAAGGCTGATGCTGCTGAAGCATTTGCCACAGAGGTGCAGGGAAAAGAGCTGTATTTTTGCTGCAGAGGGAGTTGAACATGGGGGTGCATTTGCCAAGGGACAATTCTTCCAGCCTAGGGGATTAGCACGGGGATTATTCAGTAATTCTCAGCCCGGAGGATTGAAAAGCAGCTACAGCCACTGCAGAACCATTCTTCTCTTAACCCTGCTGTTCATTGTCACTTTGGATTTCTTAAAAGCTTTTTTTTCTCCCTGTAGTATTTAAAAATTCAAACAGGACTGGCCCATAATCCTCTGTCTGCTGGGAGAGAGCGGCACCTAATCCAGCAGCTGTGTTCCAGCCATTTCCAGCGCTTGCTCTAGAGCTTTGCAGCCGTTTCCTCTGCTTCCCTGAACTCTTAGTGACCACTGAACGTGGAATAAACCCAGCGAGAAAGGGGCTCCAAGATGCCCCTGAGAAGGCAGTTCAGACCTGAAACCTACCCACCACGCATTTTTCCAGCACAGCTCTCCCAAGCGTTACAAGGTGCGGCGGTGGCCTGGAGCACAGCTCTGCAAATCCCATCCCCACACCGCACACAGCTCCCTGTCCTGGCCCCAGCACCTCTGCGCTACTCTCCCATCCCTGCATTCCTCTGGAGGGACCACCACCAGCCTCCCAGAAACAGGGCTGCTGACAGCAGCACAGACAGCACACATTTTTTTTTCCCTTGGATCAAAACAACTTCAAAGGAGGGACTTCAGAGAGCTGAAAAGTCTAGTTAGCGCAGATGCTGTTCTGCAGGAGCCTTTGATTATCCTTCAGATATTTTTAGAGCCGCTTGTAAATGAGCTCTGGCTCCATCCATGTGGCAACACTCTGCCAGAAGCAGCCTCTGGTCCCCTTTGCCCTCTGCTACACGCTACCGCGGAGCCAAAGCCAGCACTGTCCTGATGCCTGCCCTGGCCCTCCAATTTTAATACCTCGGGGGGGATGCCTGCTTAAACCCACTGATGTGCTCAGCTGCCCAGGTTTTCCCTCCCTCCCTCCTCAGAGAGGGAAGACAGTCCCCAGGAAGCACTGCAAACCCCCTCTGGTTGTGCCTGCAAGCCCTCAGCATCAGTCAACACAGTCCTCCTGTTTCCAGGAAGAAATAACACATCATTGGGGTTTTTTGCTAAATTGAGTTTTAAGTGCCAGCTGCTAACAACAGCCATCTCCACGGGGCACGTCCAGGACACCAGCAGAGCTGGGGAAGAGCATGCCAGGCTTTACTGCTATGACAACCATCACAGAGGAATTTTTTCAATTTCCTTTTCGCTCATATTGGCGTGAGAATCAGTGGTTCTAAAAATGAAGGGCACCTTTAGCCCTAGATCAGATAAATTTGTGCAAGCTTCTCTTCCTGACACTGGCTCAGACCCTGCACTTTGCTTGAAGGGATCTTGCTTTTTAAGTGTTTGGTTTGAAGTTATCAGCAAGGAGCCTGATCACTGCCAGGGGCAGTGGGTCAAGTGTCTACAGCACAAAACCACTTCTAGGAAATTACAAATCAGCGATGCATTTCACATGCCGCTCCTCCTCTTTACACATGGTTGAGCTGCTGAAAGTGAAGCATTGTCTTGCTTTGCGTGTTGCTAATTGACCAACAAAGGCAAAAGCCCAGAGATGAGGTTTCCACTGCTGGCTGCTGGGTGCCCGGAAAACCTGTTAAATTGGAGCTAAGTCCTGACAACCACCAGGATTTTGCTGGGCTTGCTTACCACTCAAAAATAAGTGATTTTAAATCACTATAGTGAAAGCTGCCAGAAAACAGTAATCGGTTTGTAATACTTGGACTGCTTGATGCCTTCGAAGAAGTCACTAAAAGCAACTTTTTCTATTGGTTCACTAATTTTGGGTTATTTTCGCTTCCGAGTCTGCAAATTGCCTTTTGCTTCCAGCCCCCGTGGCTACTGTCCCTGGTTAAAATTGTGGGGCACTCTCTCCAAAAGCCAGGCTTCTGCACAGCCCATTGCCTGCAGGGACCGACATGCCTGCACACATGCTTCCCCAGAGTCCTCTCAGCACAAACCTCCCTCAAGATCAGAATTTCCACCCAAATTTCCCTTCCTGCAAGATGCCTCACACTGGAGCCTTGTAACCATAACTGTAACCAGTGGGACACAGCTGGGAATCAGGTTAAAGTCCCAGACTATGAGCATCCATATGACAGTGGAGCCTCAAAGCAGGAGCAAAACCCTTTTTATACCATATGCATCCATTGCATTAAATGTTTGCTAGAGGGCTAAACTGCTTCCACACTTCCTGAAGCGCTGACCCAAGGAGGCAATGTTTTCAGCTTTTACAACTGTTTGGGCAGAAAACACAACTCACAGCCCAGTGCTAGTCCACGCAATAATAATTAATCTTACTTCATCGAACTGCTTTAAAAGTCTCACCTTTAGTTAATCCACCACAGATCCAGCCTCAACCAAAACTTTTATGTCAAAGAAGAATCAAAGCCAAACCAGCCCTTTTTTTCTAAGCGCAGAAAGAGTCTAGCTTCCTCTGGCTTTGGAGCATGCAGAGCTCAGGAAAACACTCTCCACCCTCCAAACCAAACCAGGCACACACGCAAGGTTTTGTCAATGTGCGTTAACAAGCACAGCCCACCTCGGCAAAGCCAACCATACCGCCACCGTACCAGAGGAGAAAGGGAGTGCAGGGGCTGGAATTATGCCTTCTGGATAAATCAACCCTGGATCCGCTCCTTACAGTCGTGGGCTGGGGAAGAGGGAGTGCATCAGCGTAGACGCCCTTGCTCTGGGAAAATGACATGAACTTCCAAGATCGATGTAAAGGACTTGCAACCCAACTTGATAAATTTAAATGTTTTTTTATTAACAATCAATTTACATTACAAGGATAATATGACAAAAGGAAGGTTCTCGTGTACATACTATGATATATCAACATAGCTCTATTCGTATCCAGTGTCCTAGGTCCTTTCACACAGGTACTATAAAGCATAGTCTGTAAAGTAATAACATTTTAATGTTCTCCAAAAGAGTGATATTAACATATTAATACATATGTAGTAATAGACGTCTAGATATTTTTCTCTCATTTCATATGTGTGGCGGTGAGTGTGTGTGGTGGGTGGGTGAGAGATCCCATGAAACAGTTCAGCAGGGCTGTGCTTGGATGTGGATACGGAGAGGCTGGAGATAAACCTCTCGGTTTCTGGAAGAAGAAAGGCATTTTTTTGCCAACAGTCGGGTGAGTCTATGAGGATGCCGTGACCGGCAGAAAAAAACTCTGTAGCCCTCCTATAGCATTCGGGACATTACAGCATATGAGACACGTTTCCCCCACCTAGCCCAGCAAGCTTATTCGACATGAGGTGCAGTGCATGGGAGCCCCTCGCCGGGCGGCAGAACCGCCGGCACGGGTGGGTGGGCGGCCAGGCCGCGGGCTGAGTCTATATGAGCATCAGTGGCATCTGAGGAAGGGGGGCCGGGAGCAAAGGAAACGTCTCTGAGGTTTGTGAGCAACCGGGGAGCTCCCCGCTGGCACTGTGCGGCCGAGGGGCCGCGGCAGAATGGGGAGCCACCGGCGGGTGTGTTGCGGCTGAGGTGGATTACCAGTTGTGTGGAGGAGAGAGGCCTGGGAGAGGGCACTGAGGTGTGTGACAGGGCTCGGGGGGAGCTTGCACAGCGTCTGCTCATGCAATACCAGTGTAACAAGTCACTCAGTGGAATTACAACTCACCCTCCTCCCCACCGAAGCTGACAATTAAAACAAACAGTGAGGAGCGCAGTGGTTGCCAGGCCTGGCATGGAGCTGCAGAGTCACATCTCCATGCCTTCCCTTCAACCCTCATGGAGAAACAGCACGGTGACCCAGGAGCTGCTGCCAGCCCGGCCAGAGGCACTGCTCGGGTCCCCCCAGGGGCTTCACCCTGCAGCAGGGTCAGCATCCTACGAGCGAGTGTGTGAAGGGAGGGATGGAGGGATGAGGCAGCTGTCCATCCCGCAGCCATCGGCAGACACTAAGGGAAGGCTGATCCACTGCCGGATCCACCTCCAGACCCAGCATGGATCTGCCTGTCACGTGAAAATAGGCGTCTCTCTGCACAGGCAGGGCAAGAGGGCTGCACCCTTCGGTGCTTCAGTCTGGCAAGGTCAGCACGCCGTGCGTTGGGGCCCAAAGGCACACGTGCGCCACCAACCAACCACATCTTCCACAAAAATCACATCGTTCCCTTTCCTCCAGAAGAAGCACCCGGGCTCCCGGTCAGACAGGTTGCTCACCGAGCGAGGAGCAGCTGCGAGACCGGAGGGAGCGGAGCACCTCCTGCAGCAGAGCAGCGGCCAGCCTGACCCGACAGAGCTGCACATGCCTCCCCAACGGGGCTTGCGCACTGCCATCCTTATCACTCTGAATCCACGGTCCCTTCTCATTCGTGCCGCTCCAGCTCTGTACGCCATCCCTGCCACCTCCAACGGCACGGCAGTGACCCTCTCTCTGCTCAGTCCAGCCTTTGCTCTCCCGCTCCATCCCAGCGCCACAGCTGTGTCGCTGACCAATGTCCAGGAGCGAGCCCACGCTCCCGCTGGGTGCTGAGCAAGCCGGGTCTCCCTGTCAGCGTGCCAGCAATTGCTGAGGAACGCCGGGTGGAACAACAGAAAGCCACGTTTTTCACAGCACCAGTGCCCGCAGCTGTCAACCGCGTCCGCGCAGAGAGGAAAGTGCATATGAGGGTGGGACACGTTATCTGTCCGAGAGTGAACACGCAGGACCTCAGCCAGAGGCTTACGTGGGAGAAGACAAGGACACTCGAGAATTCTCCCCCACAAAGACATTCCCTATTATACAAACATTATTTAGCGCTTGGTTAACATGCCAGCGAGGAAACCCCTTGCCCTAACCACAGCAAGGCCCCTCTCCGTAGAGTGCTATACACGTAAATAGAGGCCTCAGTGTATGGCTAAAACTATCCGAAAGTCCAGAGTCTTCAGTGTTTCGTGCCTTGTGTCAGAACACAGGGCCAGCCTTACACAAGGGTGGTTGAGTCTATCTCTATATTATATCTTTATATCTATCGAAAACATAGAAATATATAAATATATAGGATTTCATTTATAGATATATAAGCATGTGATTTTTATCTTTTTGTACTGTGTGTATATGTATTGGAATGTGCGTATATACAATATATAGACCATATGCATATGTACTGTATACATACACTAGCTTACATGCACACACATCATACGTGTCTCCAGGGGAGACAGGAATTGCATAGGCATTACTGCATTGAATACAGTGGCTGGGGGAGCGACGTACCATTGTTCTGCTTTTAAGACCTCTTTTGACAGGGCTGAGAGGGGGAATCTGCAAAAGCATAGGCTCTTGCTACTTATTTGCAAACCGGCTGTCTAGGCTGTCTTACCCACTGTCCAAACAAACAGCAATCCTCATGAGATAAGGGGGACCCCGAAGACCCCGTGGGCCACCTGTTTGAGTTTGTGCTGTGACAAAGAGATGGACTGAGCCTGAACCATGTCTGAGGAGCCGTATCAGCAGAAGTGCCACCAGCACAGGGGACACTGCCACGGTCAGCTCGAGACCCAAGGCAGACGACACGCTGGGACCCTGCCCACCGTGTCCCCTCGCAACCTCCCCCCTGGCTCCCGCATGCTTTTGCTGGTATGGGAAGAGCTTTGGTCTCTTGTGAGGATTATCCCTGCTGAGTTTGGTCTCATGGCCAGAGGGCCCCCACCCCTGCAGCCACTGTCCAGCCCTGCAGAAGGACATGTCTGCATGTGCTTCACGGATTTCTGCTTCACAGCAGGGTAAAAGAGGCAAGGAGCCTGAGCAAAAAGTGGGGAGGGGAAACCGGCAATCAAAAAGCCCACGGGTAAGAAATACAAACTCGAGGGTCTGGAGAAGTGTGCACTATTCACAGTCAGGTGCCATAGATGCAGAGGGAAGGAGAGAACAAAGGGCTCATCTGAAAAAAAACTAAACCCTTCTCTCTTTGCAGCTGAAGCTGTTCAAGCCACCAGGAGCACCACGTTCAAAACAACCCCCTCTCGCTCGCTCAGTGTGGCAGGAAAGCATTGGTTACACACAACACACGGTGATCTCCGAGCCAAGGAGGCCTCCCTCTGTGCCACACTGAGCCCTCCCCATACCTGCCGCTGCCCCCAGCTTCCCTACTGCCCGGCCGGGCCCTGCGCTTTGCAAAGAGGGCACAGAAATGCGCCTGCTCCAGGGAAAGACTGGGCACTCAGGCGGGGCACTGGGAAGCCAGGGGCACTTTGCATTGGTATTCCTGCCTCCTCCCTGCCTTGCTCCTGACGGCAGTCACGTTTCCATCCAGACTGCCCATGGGAGTAACAGCTAAAGATCTGAGATAGGCAGGTGAACCTAGAAGGATAGCTTGCAAAGCACCTGCATTTGTCTAGGACAAAGGCTGGGTTTATTTTCTGAGCTGGGGGCGGTGGGGAATTGTTTGTTTTGAAGGAACTGGGCTGGGCTGGGCACTCCTTTCCCTCCATCACCAATGCAAAGGGTCTCTGAGCCTGTGATGGGTCTCTTTCCCATCACAGCTATCCCCAACATCCCATGGCAGGGAATCACGCTTCCCACTCACACCACTCACAGGTGCACGCAAAAGTTATTTGCAAAAAAGTTATTTGCAAAAAAAGTTATTTGCAAAAGAAACAAGCGCTTTCCCTCTGCCAGCTGACTGCCTGGAGGAAAGAACGCCCCTTGCTGCACGTGTCGCTCTGCCATTAGAAATAAGAAACAGCCGGTGAAGGAGGTCACTGATGAGAGCGGGATTTGCAAGCAAACCGAATAAAAGGAGCTACAAATTAAAGGAATCATTTCCTAACAAGCCTTTGGCAGTTCCTACCTCCCCGACGAGGCAAGGCGGCCGTTTTCTCCCCAGTGGTAGAAGTGAAGAGGGCCAGAGCAGGAGCTGTAAATGGGCCTCTCGGGCAGCTCAGCACAACCCCGGGGGAGCACTCTTGTCTGCAGAGGTGTCTGGAGACTCTCTGCAAGTGTCCCTTCCCTCCACGCAGGCCAGGCACTTTGACAGGTCTGTGCGGCAGAGCCACAGGCTGAGAGCTTTCCCTGCTGCAAACAGAAAGGCAGGTGACTTTTTTTTTTTTTCCTACAAAGAACTATGGAGTTGAGCAAAGGAAAGAGAAAACTTAAAAAAAAGAGGAGGGAAACTGTCCTTACAGCCTCTCCGACACCCACAGCAGCCAGCATCAAGTACCTTTGTCCCTTCTGCTTCTGCAGCCACGTACACGCTGCAGGAGGAAGGCTCCCTGCCCACTCCCCTCCTCACCTCCAACAGCTGCGACCCCCTTACCCATCTCCAGCTCACAGACTAGCAGAGCAGTCATTCTTTTTTTTTTAATCGATTTTTTTCCTTTTGAATCTCCTCAAATCTGAGCTGAGGAGGGCGCCTGCCATCTCCCCAGCCACAGGCACCCTGCCTGGAGAAATCCCTGTTTGACAGTCAGGCAAACAACCACCTGCGTCTGAACAGCTGCCGGACGGCTTCCAGTTTAATTTTTAACTCCTCTAGATGAACGGGTCAATTCAATCACATCATTTATTGGGGAAAAAACAGGAAAAATGCAAATTAAGCCTTTTTTTTTTTTTTTTCCTTGCTAGGTGCTGCGTATCGATGCACCAGCCCTGCTCCCTGACCTAGCTTGTGACATTTCTGTGAGCGTCCCCACCGGCAGTTTGGCAGCAGGCAGGTGGCCCCGGCACAGGTCCCCCCTCCTGCCCGTGCCAGCCCGGGGGGGCGGCACACGCCATCTGAGGTAAGGCAGAGGGGATCAGGTAAGTGCTACAGAGGATACAGCGCCTGCCCAGTCCTCACCACTACAACCGCGAGGTCCGCTCGACTCCCCTCCAGCTGCAAAGTCCTGTTTTCCAGCAAAGGGGGAAGAGTGAGGACACAAGGACTGGCCACTGCTAGCGCTTTGGTTGCACTCAGTTAGAAGAAACACTTCCAAAACCCCAACCGACCCAGTCTAGCTGTTCCCATGGGGTCTGAAAGCCGAACTGGCACGCAGCATCTCGGCTGCACACCTCTGCCCAGCGCTGGCTGCGTAGTTCTGCTGAGGGCATAGGAGTTAGCGGGAGGTGAGTGAGACCTAGGTACAAGTGCGTGTTTTTTTCCCGGGGAAGACAGTGCGTGAACCCTGGCAGTGAAAGTGACTCCGAGAGAGATCGGTTCCAAACATGCTACATCTCCATTGAAAACAAACAAAAAAAGTTTAAAAAATAAAATAATATTTTTATATATATATATATTTATATAAATGAAAAGCTATCAACTAGCAGCAACGGTTCTAGAGATATCTTAGCACCAAGACCAAGGACAGGGGTGTAACAGGAGAAAGGAAAGGTTCAGTGTTGCTGATACCACCATCATGTTTCCAAACAACACAGCTTGGCACAAAGCTTGTCCCTCTGGGAAGTGAGAACATGTCGGCTCGGACAACTTCTGGACAACAGGTTCTCACTCCCGCAATGGTCTGGTCAGGTTGGTGCTGTCCATGCCACATCAGCAGGGCAAGGCACTAGCATCTGTGGAGTTTTTGCACCTTTTTTGTTAGTTTTTGTGTTGTTTTTTTAAATTTTTTTGTTGTTTTGTGGTTTTTTTTTTGGTTTTTGTTTTTTTTTTTCTAACCTGAAGTGATATTATGTGAATGCTTGGAGGTCATTTACTTTAAAAGAACAAAACAAAGAAGAACTCCAAGCCCACAGAACAATCTCTTTGCGATGGAAGGTGCAAGTCCTCCATTCACACTTCAGCTGGGCTCTGCATCCCTTCAAAAAATGAAGAATTATTTTGCAGGAAGAAGCAGAGCATCCCTTCTTTCTGCTGTCATCAGTCTGCTGTGCTGTGGAACATGTTACCTTGGTCACAAGAGAATACGTGAACCTTTGTAGGACATCATCACATGAATATAATCCAAGATAATCTTGCATTGATAGCTCCTGCCACCAAACCGCAGCAGGTTTTTCTTTCAGTCATTCCAAACAAAACAAAACAAAACAAAACAAAAAACCCACAACAATCTAGGATTATAAAGACATAGTATAAATAATGTAAATTAGAACATAAATTTTTAAAGCCTTTGAATCTTCGCCCAGGGATGGCTCTTGACTCATTGGCTGTCTAGCTTCCACAGCAGCCCTGGTTTTGAATGAATAGTTGTATATATATATATATATTTTTATCTCCTACAATATAAAAATATAAATGCAAAAATTTCCCCCTGCCTTCTCTATTTTGCTATTTTATAGTCTGCACATGACATCATGTTATAATATATGTATGATAGACTGGTACTACGGTTATCATAAAAGGAGCTGAAAGCCAAGTATTACTCTACAGCCCAAAAGTAGGGAGAACTGAGAAAGGGGCATCACAGTTTAGTGGAGGCATTATTTTCTAAATCAGAAGAAAAACCCAAAATGATGCGCCCAGCCTTTCCCTCCTGTCAGTAACCTCTGCGAGTGAAGAAAGCTTCCACTCGAGCAAAGAGAACTGGGTGGAGCTGGAGAGCTGGGCACAACATAAACGCACGGGATGCTCTGTCGGAAATCAGAAATCTGACGGTTGTCCACAAACGGTTCAAATGGCTCAATAACTGGACTGAACAACGGAAAAAGGCAGAGATTAAAACTGAGGGGAAAAAAAACCCAAACAACCAACCGCAAACCAAAACAACACAAAAAAACCAAGGCAACAAACCGACAACACACATACAAAGGAAACCACTGGGAGGATGAGGCTGACAAAGACCCGTCGTCTAGCTTATAGATCATTAGGTTTGAACATGTAGAGTATGGCCCCAGCACATGATTCTAAAGAATGAAATGTTGCCACCTACACTGCAGCTGCCATGGTTGGAGACACCAGTAAATGTCTAAACATTGTCTCAGTCTTTAAAATTCTGCTTAGCTTCTATCAGACGCACATCGTCTTAACTTTTAAATTTTCAGTGTGGGTTTTTCCTTAATATATATAATATATATATAT